>JAVGVS010000510.1:170000-248615 GCA_032718565.1 Distichodus sexfasciatus | reverse complement strand
CTAGAAATAAACATAGAGGTAAAAATGTTTGTCAAGTCAGACTTGATAACTCGGAATCCCTTTTTACTTACAGAAACCACACACATATACCGTTAGAATCACAAAACTTTGAACTTACAGGTACATTATATTCATTCCTCTGTATTCCATGCCCAAAAACTCAAGTAATTGTGTAAAAAGGCAGTAAATACATTATTACTTGCTTTAGCTCTCGACTCTAATATGGAACGCCATTATGACCGAAAAAGTTGCTCTCTTCCAGAAAGCCCAAAAGTAGCTCATTTTATAGGCCAAAATGAGTCAGAATTGGCTCAAAATTGCCCAAAACTTTAGCATTTAATTTCTTTCCATTTTATAATTTTAGCGAGTAATCAATAGGGAAAAAAATAAATATAGAAAAATATATTATTTATCAAATAATCCTTGCTTAGGCTTTGCATGTTTCACTCATTTGTCATGTTGTATAAAATGTGCATTGGTCCGTTCTCGGTCTTGGCCCTTCAGAGTCTTGGTCTTGCCTTGGTCTAGACACTGCCTGGTCTCGGTCTGATCTCGGGCTCGGTTTAGGTGGTCTTGATCCCAACTCTAGTCACTGAATATGAGACGAAATAGAGGCAACTTGAGACGAAGTGGAGAACGTATCTCATTGCTGCCTCCATTTTGTCTCATGTTGCTATATGTCACTGCCTATAAAATGAAGTGGAGGCAACATGAGAAGTTGATTATAATGATCACAATGTTGATTATAATGTTATGATGATCACAGGAACATTAACATCCACGACACAACTCCATGCAGCTCCATTCAATTACATTTTTACACATGGCAATTTTTCGTTCTGCCAAGGACATTCGTATTGGCGCAAATCAATGAGAGTCAATGTAATGATTTCCAGTTGCTCTTGCAAATGAATGTTGTGTAATTAAACATGCGGACACATTCATATCCTTCCTGTTGGCTCCTTTGTGTATTGACATGAAACCACGGCCTCGTCCTTTTGCTTTGTCCTTCCCAAATGCATCCTCGTGATGAGCAAAAGATCCTCTCGTCCTTCAGCGGCGTCGCTCGAGTCCAAAATATTCAGATTATCGGACCGTTCGGCTGAATTGACGTCTCCCGCTTTCTTTGTTCTGCTTCCACTGGAAACGATATGGAAATTGATTTTTTTCCCTATTTGTGTGTGTGTGTGTGGGCCAATGTATTAATTTGGTGCATAGAAGGCGTTGCTCTTCCAAAGAGCAAATTTCCGAGCCCAATCAATGCATTTCACGCCAACACGATATGAACTTGGCCCCGGATGGTGTGGAGATGCATAACAAGCAGGAGCAGGGTTTTTTTGGAGGTGGGGTACCTGCTGGAAGATGCTTAAGCCACAATTTGCATCCATATGAAAGAACAGAAAGAGAGAGAGAGAAAGACAGTGGAGAAATTAAGAGCATGACCTTCACAGTTACGGTGGAGAAGAGAAACTGGGCTTGCATTAAGAGTGTGTGTGTGTGTGTGTGTTTTCCATGGTTATTAACCATTCTGAGGAGCAAAATGAGGCATTGTGATATCAAACAGAAAAATAAAACAAAATCAAGTGCAATACTCATGAGATTGAGATGACGGCTGAGATTATGGTTAAGATATTTGAAAAAATTTATTCCATATGCAGACGAATCAGTGTCATCATTTGTAACGCCTGATAAAATACAGTAAAAAGGTGCAGAGTGATGTAAGATATACAGTTCAAGTGTCAAAACCTGCCCTAAAAATCTCACCGACACGTGTCCTTTCCTCGAAGTGTTTGCCCTCAGGCCTTCCCCCATGCCATGTGATAATGGTGTCCGGTTCTACCCTAGATCTGCCGAGTCACCCCATTAACTCCGGCACGACTCAACTGTTGAGAGCGATGCAGGTGTGTGTGTGTTGTTAAAGGTGAGAGACAAGCTCCTCGGTCTGCAGTGTCGCCCAATTTGAGGTGTGAAGACATAAAGCAAGAATCTCAGCTTGGTCTTTCAGAGCGCCTCAGCTTGCGGTCATCTGTCTCACCACCAAGAGATGCCTTAGGTCACCGCGGTGAGGCCCGTTGATGTCTCAGGGTGGCAGTGACGACCGCAAACTTCAACAAGCTAAAACACTTGAACTGGAACAATCTCAAAAACTTGCCAACGCTCAGTTTCCTGGATCTTAAGAGCTTCCGAAATTGGTCTGGACGCCTCAGAGCGTGCAGACATCTGTTGCACCTGCAAGAGATGCCAACAGGTTTTCGTTCCAGGGTGGTAAGCTGCCATCATGAGGTGCATTGGTGTTTTGGGATGACCCAGTAACCGCAAACTCCAAGTTAACCAACAAACTCAGACTGGAAAATTTTTTGACAACTTGTTTCCTGAATCATGAGACTGGTTTTCGTTCCAGGATGTTGGGTTGCTGTCACAAGGTGTATTGGCGTCTTGGGGTGACGCCAACAACTGCAAGTTTGAAGGTGACTGATAAACTTGGAATCTACAAAATCTAAACTCCCAAGACCTTTGGATATTACTCCTGTAGAGTCTGTTGGATGCTTCTGAGCTTGCGGTTGTCTTTCTTGCCCCAGAGACACTAACCAGCCTTCGTTCCTGGGCGTTATTACAATCCCTGTTGACGTCTGATAGTTTGATGGATGACCACAATCTCTGAGAGGCTCAACCAGCTCAGACTGGAGTGATCTGGAGTGAAACTCATCAACATTCAAAATGTCTCCCAAGACCACCATGTCTAGACAAGTGCACAAAAATGAGGCACCCTAGACTCAGACCTCAGAACTGTTGACAATAATACTTTGTTAAAAAAAAACATTTGGCACCCCGTGGGTAGTGACAAGCCAGGATCCAAGCTTTTAGCGCTCTCAAATTACATGATAGTTTATGTGATTGCGGTACTTTTTTCCTGTGAGCTGTAATAATCTATGAATTCCGAGCAAGCAAATAACAACTTGCCTGGTGCATCTTTCTTTGGCCGAGCGACAAGTGTCCAGGCGTTGCAGTTACCAAACCCACCCACTCCCTGCCAGTCGCCCCATTTTGGCCCCCGTGATTTATTATCGCTCAATTATACTCATTTGTCCGCTTGAAAGTAAATGCTGTAATTTTTTCGCCATTGTTCTGGTGAGAACAGAATATTAAATTGCAGAGATTTGGGAGCCGGAATCGCGACTCATTGTCTCTCTAAGTGTAAGGATGAGGCGGAAGAGAGTTTGTCCAACAGCGTGGAGATGAATGTTCTTAATGTTGGCTGTACCACCTAATGCAAACTCTTAAATGGTTTGGCGGGTTTCGAGGTTGTAATGAAAAACGTATTGCGTGCTCCCTCACTGTAATCAGAGAACAGAAGAGGCCATTGTGCTCACCAAAAGCATCTCCGATTGCTCTGACGCTTTGGGATGACGGTCTTGTGTTTGTTCTACAGTGGAGACGGTCAGGGGTCAGGGTCGCAGGGGCAGGTTCTAGCAAAGAAGATTGAATAAAGATTCATATAATCCAACAAAGCTTTAAACTTCATTTCTTCAGTTGAATGCAACATTGCAATTATATAAACTGCTACCAGTTTCCATTCGCGAGATCACAAAAGCTGTACAGAATGTTTCATGGCGAATGGACAAAATGTGATTATTTGTCATCAAGGAAAGTACAAAGTGCACCATAACTATGTATGATCTCAGCGTTTGACTCACTTGTCGGGGGAGCAGTGGGCAGCTGACGTGGGTAGTGTCCATGTAGTTTGAGGATGCTACCTTATTTTACATCGGATAGTGGGGCAGTTGGTGGGGTGACGGTTGGGCATTTGCCCCGTGATCAGAAGGTCGCCAGTTTGAATCCTACCGAGGTATTCATGAGCAAGGTACCGTCCCCAACGCTATGTTAGCCATGTTAGCTGAACACTCCACCTTCAAGGATGGGTCACATTTCGTTGTGGTGCACTGTGTGATCTGCTGTGGTGTGTTCACAATAACAAAATAATCACTTGCTCACATTGTATTCATGTAGATGTTCAAGCAGGCCTTCTATGAACTGATTTGAACTGGTAGGCCATGAGCAAGGAACCGTCCCCATACACCGCTAACCAGGTTTGACAGTCATAGCCTAGGTCCTAATTCTTTACCACTTTGATGCTTTGATTGATTTTACAATTTTATTATCAGATAATTTACTAAAAATGCTATAAATGAGTTGCCAAGTTTTGGAGACTCACTGATTCTTTGGTTTGTGGGTTGTTACTTTTATCCGATGAGTTCCACCAAACCACTCGCTCTCCTTAAAAACATTAAACGGAACATTTCCAACGAGTTGTGACGTCATTTTAAGTGTGTGCCAGGAATTTCAGAAGCAACAGCAGATGCCCGCGGGGGGAAATCTGACGTCACTGACACTGAGGTGGCAAGTGGCGGCAGAAGGGAGATCACCACAAACATGGAAAAGGTGCATTGGTTGAAGAAGCAAACAAGATTGCTAGACAAAAAAAAAACTCATACCTTTTTTCCTGAAAAGAGTTTCCCCTTATCGCCTTCATCGTCCTCTGAATTACCTGCTCTTGACCCAGCAGAATAGACACGGAATGGGTTCGCCGTCATAATGGTTATGCGAATAATTAGTTTAATCACGTAATTACGGGCCCCCGGGGACCAACGCCGGGCCCTCAGGAGAGGGGGAGAGAGGGAGGGAGGGGAAGTGGGGGACATCAAGGATCCCACTTGAGTGCAACAAGATCCGGAGGCTTCTGATATCCATTCATCTGGCGAAAAACAGAGCTTTTCTCTCTTTTTTATAAATCTTTGCCGCTCATTAGAGCAGCACTTACGGCCTAATGAGGGCACAGGAGGGACTCGTCTGTGATTTTCACACTCTCTTTTCACAGGCTTTTAGGTATAACGGTCAGTTCTAATCAGGATCATGCACCTGTCGTTTGATAAAAAAAGAAAAATGGAAAATGAGGGCTGGGTTTTTTGTTTCTCCAATGTTATTTTTTAATGATAACAGGAAATTGACGGTTTTTGCATTTTGCAAGTCATTCATTTACGTTAAAAGCAAAAAACACAAACATCTATCACTTGTTAATTCATTCGTCAATTTACTAACATCAAGATGCAGTGTTAAAGCCGTGACACGCTGCTCCCTCTGCTCCTGACAACAATCCCTCCATCATTTTCCCCTTCAGCTGGGCAGAAAATGTCCCGCGGTTCAGCCAAGGGTCACGCTGCTCCATCCGGCTCTTACGTCCCTTTGGAGGGGGTGGGAATGGGGGAATGGAGGGGTGTGCAGGATGAGGGGAGATGATTGACGGCAGCAGGCGGCCTCGATGTGTCATAACTTACGGAGAAGCAATGTCCCTCTCGGAGTCCGGTGTTTATCGTATCAGACTCTCGGTCCCTCAACAATGTTTCCCGCTCATTGGAAAATCTCATTTGTTCTTATGGATTAAATCTGTGCATCGTAACATTAACATTTTCAATATTCATTTTCAAAACTAAAATTTAAAGTCAAATCTGGACATAAATCCTACAGTTTAGAATTTAAACCTTCAAAGTTGAATTTGAACATTAGTTTCCAAGTTCCCATTTTGTGCTCACATGAAAATAAAAAATGGAAAAAATGGAAAATATACAGTCAAATTCTATTTTGGTTCTCCATCAAATGCAAGTCGTGCCTCTTTTCACATATTTACATTTTTTTCTTCTGCATTTACATTTATATTTACATCATTGAGCAGACACTTTTATCCATTTTCCTACCTCCAGCACTTCCATCATTAGGTTCCTGAGTAAGACCCTTAACCTGATGATGGTAGTGATGGAAGTAGGATTCAAACCCACAATCTCTTGGTCCAGAGGCGAGCATCCTAACCACTAGAGCACCATATGCATATTTCAAAATCCTGAGTGCAGGCGGTGTTTTTGAGATGGGAGGTCGCAACGCTGAATGTCACTCATCTCTTTTTGATTACCACGCGCCTCTAAAGAGCGGAATTTTGGCCCAAATTGCAAGCCATTAAAAGTCAATGAGGCGCGGTGAGGGTATTACACATCGCCGTCTGACAAGTCGCCGAATAATCTATCGAGCCGCATTACAGCGAAAAAGGAGGGAAGAATAAACGAGTAAATAGGCTGGCGGAGAGGTCAAGGAACATCAGTTCGCCATTACGGGGAGAGGACGACTACGGGGATG
Organism: Distichodus sexfasciatus; assembly: GCA_032718565.1. Lineage (NCBI taxonomy): Eukaryota > Metazoa > Chordata > Actinopteri > Characiformes > Distichodontidae > Distichodus > Distichodus sexfasciatus. Next base: position 242,432 of record JAVGVS010000510.1, on the reverse strand, counting down.
AGGTGGGCGAAGCGGATTTCCACCGAGCGGAGGAGTGATTTAATATTCGTTAGAGTTGATAAATGAGTGAAAGAAAGGACAGAGGGTTATAAGTAGAAGGAGAAGGAGGAGAGATGGCTGACAGAAAATGGTGGGAGAGTCTCAAAGGGTGTGTCATTGGTTAATATGTTTTTCACATTGAAACCAAAAATTGAATTCCTTTTTTCCAATTTTCATTTTCAAAACCAAAAGTCTTTTTCCAAATTCTCATTTTGTTCTCAAATAAAGAGTAAGCATAACGGTTAAAGAGTTGGTCCCTTGATCGGAAGGTCGTCGTTCGAGTCCCAGACCGGAATCTCACTTTGCACCCAAATAAAAAATAAAAATACTTATTTTGCATTTCAGATTTTATTTCGCCGCCAACGGCACGACTCGTAAGTGATTGTTACAATCCAAAAAAATATATATATACCATTCTTTTTAACAGCTCATAACTAGAGCAGTTGCTATCGTAATGGCCAGGCAGTTGACCCCCTTTGATCGGAGGGTCACCCGTTCAAGTCCAGGTACCATTGAAGTGCTCCCGGGCCACTGCCAAAAACCAGAAAACATTCAAGCACTTTCTGTGCTTTGGTTTTTAATGTGCAAATTGAAAGAATGGATCATGGAACATGGTCACTTTTTTTCTCAGGAAATTGACAGGCAGAAAGCCACCTCGCAATGACGTTCTTGATTGTAGGGAGTTTCATTTTTTCATTTCTCCCCCAAACCATAAAAGAGTTTCTCATTTGCTCTAGCATCACGAGAACCTTCAATGAAGAGAAGCAAAAATAATGTAATAGTTGATTTATCTATTCACTTTATGTCTGCGTGTTAGAGAGGCGCCCGCTGTGAGTGATGGATGATGGACATTTTTACCTCACACTGAAATCGTTTATAGAAGGTAGAGAAGGAAAACCTGCCTCCTGATGCAACAGATGCAACAGCGTCTTGTGATTTAGTATTCTTAAAAAAGAATGGAGGTGGTAAGATGTGGACGTGTGTGACGGTCCGAGTGCTAAAAACTCAGCTAGGTTTTGAAATCCTGTATAAAGTCTACTAACCGGAGCTGGAACATTTGGATGAAGGTCATTTACATTCATGACATTAACAATCTTATCCAGAATGACTTCCATTTTATAATTTTAGGAACTGTCTCCCTGAGAGCAACTTTGGTTATGGGTCTTACTCGGGGATGGAGGTGGTGGTTTCAAACTCACAATTCTTTGGTCTACAGGCGAATATCCTAATCACTAGACCACCATCACTAGACCACCACCATCATTATGCATCTTAGCAAGGCCAAGTAACACCTGGAAGACATTTCTGACGTATTGCAATGTCCATTTTTTAGGGATAGTCACAATGGAGCAAATTAGGATCAGGGCCTTTCTCAGGGGCCAGCGGTGAAAGTGAGTGATTATTTGTCATTGTGAACACAACAGAGCACACAGTGCACCACAAGCAAATATGACCTCTGCGTTTGACCCATCTGTGAAGGAGTAGTGGGCAGCTGACATGGGAAGCCCCTGGAGAGCAGCGCTCAGGGATGGTACCTGCTCACCACACCTCAGTGGTACCCTTTACCTTGATTGAACCAGTGACATTCCAATCACAGAGGGAACTCTCTAACCATTACGCTACCAACTGTCCTACTACCAACTGCTCTAAACTGATGTCAGTTCTCACAGTCAGATGGACCCTGACATCTTAGGCAAGTAAGCAAGTACTGTACCAGCAAGTCATTAGGATGGATGATAGATCAAAATCAAGGTCAGTTCAATTCAACCATTCTGGGATTTAAACTGGCTACCTTCTAATCATGGGTAGCCTTCCAACTCCCTAACTGATACACTACCTCTACCAGCAATCATCTGGTTGGTAAAGGTACTGAGACAGTTGGACAGACAATTAATGGTAGAAAATGTTGTGGATTCCAGCAAACGTCTCTCCAAATCTGTACCTCTTCGTCCGGTCAGGTGGTGCTCTTGACCTCTTCCTTCCCCCTACTCCCTCCCTCTTATCACCGTGGGCATCATGGTTATGAGCAGGAGCTGTTCTTTTCACAACAGATGTTTGCACGTGCTTGCTACCTCTACCAGACATCATCTGGTTGGAAAAGGTACTTAGGATATCGGCAATCATCTCTCCAAATCTGTACCTCTTCTGACCAGAATTTTCTCGCCCAGTCAGGTGGTGCTCTCGACCTTGTCCTTGCCCATTCCCTGCCTTTCTTTGCTGCAGGCATCGTGGTTATGAGCAGGAGTTCTTCTTTCCACAGCAGATGTTTGCGCCCGATTTGCTCCAGACATCCTGACAGTTGCCTGCAGCCTCCCCAGGGATCAGGTGACCTTGCATGGAGTGGCAGCGCCAACAACGTGCCACGCTTACCTCCAACATTCCCATATTTAGGAGCCGTTTTGTCAAAGCCGCCCGGAGACAAACGAGCATCCTTTTGGTGTGTTTCCCGCTACGTGTAGGGCAGGGATAGGGCAACAATGAGACGGAAGACCCTGCCTAAATTCGAAAACTAAAAAGGTACTCCAGCTGTAACAAAAGGCTGGCGTTTTTGTTGTTCTGCTCGCTTTTTTTGTTTCTGGTGCCTGTCCTCTTTTAACAGTTGGCTCTGTTCGGAACAGCTGGAGCTCTCTACCACGTATTACACCTTGGTTTAGATTTATTGTGCCAACGTCGGCTGAGGTCAGGTGTTTCTCTGACAGCGGTGTAGAGAGAGTACATCAAGGCTGTGTAAGAGGTGGGCAAACTTATCCTTCAGACATAAAAAGTCAAAGCCTTCCAAAAAGAGAAGACAGGGCCCGTATTTGAGGTGAACTCTTTTGTGCATCTTATACATTTGAGAATCAGTTACATAGCAGTGTTTGCATCAGATCAGAAATCGTTTATAAAAGAATGTATGAAAATTTGGGGGATGGTGATAGTTTTTGGGCTCTTCTCGGACTGATGTCTCAGACTAGTTGCTGACCATAAAACTGGGGGTTTGAATGCCATCGGAGCTTACAAATTGAGGAATCATTGCAGCCCTACTCCAGACATGACTTTCAGCTAAAGTTCCAGGCTTACACAGAAGGTGTGGAATACAGTAAGTAAAGCAAGTCTGGGAGCATTTAGCGTCTCCTATCTGGGTGACGCGTGTAGCTGTCCCTCCTCTGTCCAAATCCCTCCACTGCAGCTGGCACGTGCAATTATTGCCTCCTGGCAGGCGTGAAAAGAGCTGTCAAGGAATTGCACGGTTTTGTTGTCGCCGCGCTGCAAACTTTTAAGCTGTTTTTATTGACCAGCTTAGTGAAGTATGGGACAGCTTTAACCGCACAGGCAGAGCGCTCGCTTTGTGTTTTTATCCTGCTATCATACAATTACGGCCTCCCGGTCGGTTTACTGAAGCCGAAAATGACAACGCCGTCTTTAAGAAGCCGCTTTCTTTCCCCTGTTCCTCTTTCGGCTCCTTCATGTGGATATAATTGTTTTTTTTTTTTCCCCGTCTGACGTTGACATGCTTTCAGCCTTTCGCAAAAATTGCAACCCGTCACTCGAGTTGAGGTTACGTTGGCAGCATTGATTGGAGAATCTTTTTGGGGCTAAATAGAACGACGCAGGTGTGTGAAATCGTATCACTAAACCAGAAAAGGGGCCTCTTGCCATTTTTAGACTTTTAAAATCACTAGAAGTGAAATGCTAAACCTTGATAAACCAACAAATTGGGCATTTAAGGCTTTGAAAAAGACACTTTTACGCAAATTATATTGATAACATATTTTTTGAGTAAGTAGACTGCTAAGTTAGTGTCAAGATACTGTGAGTACCAGCACACACTAAAGTCAAGAGAACAAAGATGATCTTTTAATATTACAATTATATGAAGTTCTACAATAAAATGTCATGAACTTTGCTGCTTTTATAATCATTAATTAAAAGTATTCCAGCGCTTATGAAATACTTATAAAATCATCACTCACATCTATGAGTGTTCATGTACATTTTTTAATAAAAATAAAAATAAGAAAATTGAATACTTTGGAATAAAAAATAATGCAAGTGAATATTTAAAAAAAGATCAAAAGTAGATTAAAAAAATGGGTAAATATAGTACAAAGTACAAGTTATGAAATTAAAATTAACACTTTATAAAGACATTTTATAAAAACCTGGTTCTGACATTAGACAGTACATTTTAAATAAAAAAAGGAAAAATACACTTAAATTTGAAAACACTTAATAATTCCTATTTTAAAAATTGTAAACACTGTGCACGTGCACATTGTAAAAACACAAATAAATATTCAAGATTATTTAAATAAAAGTCGTATTCGTAAAATGTAATCTATTTTTAAGTATATAAATGAAAACACTTAAAATGGTAAAGATTTTTACAAAAAGATTTTTACATGTGACAATTTTTAAAATAAAACAAAACAAAAAAATTATGTAAAATTTAGGAAGTTTAAACATAAATACACAAATTAATTAAAAAATATATGGGAAAATATAAATATTTAAGAAATTTAGAATAGACATTTTCAAAACATGTCTCAGGTGACGGTATTAAAAATTGAATGAATCACATAAAATATTTATATTGTCCCATGTTTTTTACTAATTTATTTATTTATGTTTAAACTTCCTAAATTTCACAGTAATTTTTGTTTTGTTTTATTTTAAAAAATTATTTAAAAATTTTAATCAGCAAATGAAAATTTCATTAATAAAGTCTTGATCAGAATGCGAAACGTTATGTTTGTCCAAAACGCCAGCGAACATTTTGAGGTTGTAAAATTATGTCTTTTAGGAAAAATGCAGTTTTCTTATCATAACTGAAAACATTCCGACACTCTGTGTGCCTGGACGTCGCGCATGGTGAAGCCGGACTCCCACCGAGGCCTCGTTGTTCAGCGCGTCCCCTCGAGAAATTGACATTCATTTAACATGTTAATCTATTTAAATCCACAGATCCTGATTAATTAACTCAATTAGCACAACCTGTACCGCTGCAGACAATTGCTCTTTAGGCATCCGTGAATAACTTAATTATATTCATAATTAGCATTATAATTAAAAGCTTGATTGAGTACAGAAAACACGTATAAAAGGCACTAAAGGAAATGTAATAAGATTATCGTGCAGATGGGAGCTGGTCATGTGCTGGAATAAACAGATGCAGGTTTATCTTATAGGTTCAGATCAAGGTTTGAGGGTCTTAAAATTAGCATTAGGGATCCTTCAGCATGAATAGCGCTATAAAAAAGCAAATTATTGGAGGGGTGTTGGCGAGGGGGGTCTGACCAAGGTCCCCGAACAAATACCCAGACCCCACTAAACAGACAAAACGAAATTAGTCTACATTAGCTACTAACATTGTGTACAGTACGTTAGCAACATAGTGTCCTTCAGCAGCTAAAATAGTGTACGTTAGCAACCAACATAGTGTACATTAGCAACTACCATAATGTATGTTAGCAACTAGCATAATGTACATTAGCAAGTAGCAAAGTGTACTTAGCAACTACCATAGTGTACATTAGTACATTAGGATCAGTGTTATGACCCGTTAATCATTAGTTAATGTATCAGTGATCAATGTACCGTTACACCCTTAGAAAACATAAGACAAACCCGTTACAAAGGTGTAGGATGGAGGTGTTTGAGTGTGTCTATGAGTGAGTGTGTGTGTCTAAGACAGCAGTCTCCAGCTCATTGCTTCCAGTGCTATCAGCAGGAACAATAAGTCGCACTGCCAGCCGCTTCGTTCCGCTCCTCTATCTTAATGAAACACACTAAAGGTAATATGAAGGCAGCGATACACATCTCCTTACTCTATTATTGGACGACTGAGGGATCGCCGTGGAGACTTGCTCACTTCGACGTCCCACCAACCCACCCCCCAGTCCCGACGGACGTCTTCTTGCCCGACTGGGCTCTTTCTGCTCCTCTCTGAAACGTATAATAGCTCAGGGGAAATGACGGCGAGGAGAGAGAGAGCAAGGATTAGATCCCTTTCACACCTGCTCACACACTGACCTGGAATGAGGGAGGGAATCGGTCGCTGTAGCGATGGCATGCTGAGCCATTAAAAGGGCAACTTACTATTAGAGTAGGAGTGAGATATGACCGGCATTTCCAGACCATAACAATAATATTGGAATTGTATTGGAATTGGCTGATAATTGCTTTTCATGTTATGGCATCTACACTGAGATTAATACTGAGATTTGTCCGATGTCTCCAGCCGATATTTGATGGTGCATTTAGTCAAAAGTCAACTTTATTGTCATCTCTGCTATATACTGTACAGATACATAGAGAGACGAGACGACGTGGCTCCAGGTTATTTCCAGTGCAAACAAACAAAGAACAGTAGAACAGAGAATAAATGCAGGCACAACTAGGCACATGGGATAGACAATAAATAAGTAAAAAATACTAAAAATATACATTAAATAATATACATTTTAAACTGTATGTATTATGCAATATATACATTTTTAAAACTAGACAGGGATTTTTTATATAGTAGAGAGAGTATATATATATATATATATATATATATATATATATATATATATATATATATATATATAATTAGAGGCTAGAAATAGACATATAGAGGTAAAATTTTGTCAAGTCAGATGCAGTATTTTAACAGGTTGAAATTGACATTTACACTGAATGTGCAAGAGGTGATGCTATAATAGACAGATACTATATCCGACTATTTTCATACAATGTTTATTACACTGCCGAAAGGTAGCGGCCAGCCAGTCATGTCCAGTTGGGATTATATAGCCAGTGCCTCTGGTGTTATTAAATCAATAGGGTGTAGGAATAGCAACCAAAAATAGTAAGCATGCTAGCAAATCAACATAGTGTACATTAGCACAGAAAATAGTACATTAGCACATAATATTGGCAACTAACATAGTGTATGTTAGCAACATTGTGTACATTAGCAACCAACATAGTGTACATTAGCAACTATTATAGTACTTAGCAACTAATATTGGCAACTAAATATAGTGTACATTAGCAACTAACATAGTACATTAGCAACTAACATAGTACAATAAAGTAGCAACGAGTGTACATTATCATTGCAAAAATGAATCTTAATAACAGAAAATCTTAAAAAGAAAAAATAGATCTTGTTTTTTTTTTATTTTAAGAATAACTGACTTGACTAGACTTGTATGTAGATAAATAATCTAATTTTAAGAAATCAAGTAATACAATTATCTTATATTAAGAAAAATGTACATTATAAGAACTGTTTAATAATATGAAATAAGAAATTTAATTAAGAGAAATGAAAGGTTCTCATGCTCTCCGCTACAAATTAAGAAATTCATGGCACTATGATTTTAAGAATAAAATGTTTTATTACAGCTGGAAAAAATTGAAAGATTTTTTTTCTTGTTTTAGGAGACCTTTATGCTTACTTTTTTCACTATATTGGCAGATAATTTTACTTGATTCTGGTACCTTTATTCTTATTATCCTTTTCTTTTTCTTATTTTTCTGACACTGATTTTTTGCAGTGTAAAAGATCTCTATTGAAACCCAAAGTCTAAAGTTAGGGGCCACCAAAGGTTGTGTTCCCTAGTAATAATTGTTGTTTTTCATGTTTCGTGTTAATTTTGTCCTGTTAGGTAACGTTAGTTACACTATAATGGCTGGTGGCTTTATTTTGAAAGATAATGCCGGTAGGTATGTCTTGCTAAACAAAGGAGGGAAGTTTGTTTAGCACCTGGCTGATGAGGGGAAAAATGTCTGTCAATATCTCGCTTTGTTATTGTGGACTGATATTGATTATCGTTCTTTGTACTCCTTGCTTTAGAGAATGTGTGTAAGCGCAGCGCCTGCCGCTTGTAGGCTTTCAAGTATTTATTGTGCTGGTTTCTATACTCGTAATTCTAGTTATTTTATATGGAAATTTAGCTGAATATATACGCGAAGATTTTGGTGAAAATTTCAATCGTCTATTAGAGTAATTAGAACAAAAAATTGTCAACCCCTGTGTATAACCCATGCCAGCGGGCTGACACTTGACAGAAATGATGTGTTTTCGACAGGAAAAAATGTCTCTTGCTACCCTTAAAGTTGTAGCTGAATATTGCTAGATTTATTTGAGGCTATAATGATATATTTTGTCAGATATTAAAGGATGGTAATATTTTACTTATTGTTGTTCTTAGCTCTTATAGTATGTTCTAGCATGTTTTTTGGAGCCATTATCAGAACAGCTTTTGTCTTATTCAGTGTTCAGTAAGGATGACAAAGTGAATAATTAACATCAAATGGCATTATTACTGATGTTTTATGTGAGTGTTACTATTTTGAGTATCAACAAAGTATATTGCACTTTTAGGAAAGCAATTTAATTAAATAAATTATTATTGACAATTTGAGTTCTTGTGTGTTTTTATTTAGGTACTTTTGTCTCGCTTTTTAAGACAGAAAAATTAATGACAACTCTTGAATTGAGAAAAATCTTCTTGTTTAGTAGCTTGGTTTAAGATAAGGTATCACTAAAAATAAGAAAGAAGCAAACAGTCATCGAAGAATTGGGATGTTTAATTTTGAGTTTATTTTACTTTGGTGTTGTGCTTTTGGAATTAGAGTTTTTACAAACTTATTTCCCAAGATATTTCGTACTTTTTCTAATGCCAAGATATTTTTTTTACTATTTCAAGCAACTTACCAAGTGTAACATCTTATTGCACTGGCAGATAATTTCACTTGTTTCTAGTCTTTAGCATCTCAAAAAAAATGTTTTATTTCTTACATTTAGATTGTCAATTTTTGCAGTAGCAAGTAACAGTGTACATTAGCACCAACATATAGTGTACATTAGCACATAAAATAGCACATTGAAATACAAAATAATAGCATTAGTTATTATGAATATAGATTTCGATTCAGATGAGTCGAAGTCACATTCATTTGTTTAGATATGGTCGATTATGTTGACAAACATCAAAAATATCGATTTTTCTTTTTTGGTCTTATATGAAAGAAAAGGTCTTAATTAATCTGGTCTAAAATTAATCTGGTCTCCAAAAAAGAAAAATCTATATTTTTGTGATGTTTTTCAACATAATCGGCCCGAATCTAAATAAATAGAACGCCGACTTCCGACTTATTACGGCAGATCGGGTCACATATTGGCAACTAACATAGTGTACATAGTAAACTAATATTGCAACTAACATAGTGTACATTAGCAACTAACATAGTGTATACATTAGCAATCAACATAGTGTACATTAGTAACTAATATTACAACTAACATAGTGTACATTAGCAACTAACATAGTGTACATTAGCAACTAATATTGGCAAAACTTGAAATATAGTGTGTACATTAGCAACTAACATAGTGTACATTAGCAACTAATATTGGCAACTAAATATAGTGTACATTAGCAATCAATATAGTGTACATTAGCAACTAAATATTGGCAACTAACATAGTGTACATTAGAACTAATATACTGCCATTAGCAACTAATATTACAACTAACATAGTGCGTTAATAGCAACTAACATAGTGTACATTAGCAACCAATATAACTAACATAGTGTACATTAGCAACTAACATAGTGCACATTAGCAACTAATATTGGCAACTAACATAGTGTACATTAGCAACTAAATATAGTGTACATTAGCAACTAACATAGTGTACATTAGAACTAATATAGTAAAATTAGTAACTATTATTAGCAATCAACATAGTGTACATTAGCACCACAACATAGTGTACATTAGCAACTAACATATAGTGTACATTAGAACTAATATAGTAAATTAGTAACTATTATTAGTAACTAACATAGTGTACATTAGCAACTAACATAGTGTACATTAGCAACCAATATAGTAAGCATTAGAACTAATATAGTAAATTAGTAACTATTATTAGCAATCAACATAGTGTACATTAGCAACTAACATAGTGTACATTAGCAACTAAATATAGTGTACATTAGAACTAATATAAAATTAGTAATTATTATTAGCAACTAACAGGTATATTAGCAACTAAATATATAATTTTTTCAGCAACTAATATAGCAAATTAGTAACTATTATTAAGAACTAACATATAGTGTGTTAATTAGCAACCAACATAGTGTACATTAGTTAACCAATATAGTGTACATTAGTTAACTAACATAGTATACTACAATCAACATAGTACATTAGCAATCAATATAGTATTAGCAACTAATATAGTAAATTAGTAACTATTATTAGCAACTAACATAGTGTACACTAGCAACTAACATAGTGTACATTAGCAACTAACATAGTATTAGCAACTAACATAGTGTACATTAGCAACTAACATAGTGTACATTAGCAACTAACATAGTGTACATTAGCAACTAACATAGTGTACACTAGCAACTAACATAGTGTACATTAGCAACTAACATAGTGTACATTAGGAACTAACATAGTGTACGTTAGCAACTAACATAGTGTACGTTAGCCAGTAACAGTGTATGGCATTTTTATGTGCGCAACGCCTGCAGGGGCATTTGAAGTAAACTGCGTGTTTGCGTCACTTAGAAAGTGTGGACTCGCACATGGGCTGTGTACTGAGCTGCATACTGTCGCACTTAATAGTATGGTAGGTAAGGCGCTCTTATCATACTTTTCTATACGGTAGTATGCATCTCAGGAAATAGCCGGGGTTGTAGCTTAACGGCTCTCTACACACTAGGTAGTGCACATGGAGAGTCACTGGAACTTGGAACACAACAAAGGGCGGGAGGTGATTTTTTCTTAAAATGTTGTGCACTACGCTGGAAATGCTCCGCTCTGCTTTTATGCTCGCTTGACTCGGCGCTGTGTTGGAAATGTCAGAGTTATGGCAGTAATTTTGTGCCAAATTGTGAGCAGTGGAGCTTCTTGTCTTTACGCCCTCAACTTCCTTCCTCATTTATCGGTATCGGCAGATTTTTGCACGAAAAATAACGGTTATCGGCATCAGCTGATGATTCCATCCCCAACATACATCAATACTAATCCCAATCCTTACCCTCCCAAAAAACATCAAAAACAAAGGTGTGAACCATGGCTCAAAAACCAGGAAATGCAGCAAGCAAAAATGTTTTGGGACTGTACCTTGGTCATGGGTATTTCGGGGCACCTTGTTTCGGGACTTAAACCTGCGGCGACCTTCCAATCATGGGGTCAACTCACTGACCATTACGCTACCAAACTGCCTCCGTTGTAGAGCTGTTTCTGGAAGCGAAGGTGAACCGAACCCAATGGAGACCGGTTTTGGTTTGCTGTCTACCTTCTAAAGAGCTGTTAAGGCTCGCATAGCCCTGCAGATATGGTTATAGCTCATCACGAAGGACGTTCTTGGACTGCTGACTGTGTGTGTGTGTGTGTGAGAGTGAGATGACAGCTCTTTGCAGAGGAGGTGGCATTGACGTCCAACTGCAGACTGTGTCACCCAGTGTGAGAACAGTCAAAGTCACAGAAGTGACAAAAGCGTCGCAATCAACCTTGTGTTTGTTGGGAGTGTTTAATGGCCAACTCATCCTGCTATTTACTCCGCCTCATCGTCGTCGCTGCCGTCGCCGCGGGCCGACGAGGTTAATGACTTCCCCAGCCGACTTTTGGAAGGTTGAAGGTCAAGGAAAATTGTGGTTTTTCCCTCCGTTCCCGTCACGATGAGGCGTGTCGTAATTAATTGAAAAATGTTGTCCTCCGAAATTGTCTCCTCATAACGGATGCGTTTCCATCACCCCGTCACTGACGCTAATGGATAAACGTCGGGGTTTGTTAATGAAAAGGAGGGTGGGGTGGGGACGAGAAAATGGGGGGTGAAGTTGAAATGGGGGGTGAATTTTTCAGTGCTTGGCTGAAAAATTGAGATTGTTTTGCTCTCTTTTCCTTGTCAGCGTGTATCAGTGACAAATACGCGACGTTCCGCGTAACGCGATTTGTTTCGCGACTTATTTTCGTCGAAAGATGTACCGAGACGACAGATTGATGAGACGGGACGACGCTTGGAAATGCAATGCGGTGTGGTTTATTCTAATTCGACGTTTCTCGAGTTAAATTGCAAAACCCTTTGCCTGCATTTATCAAGCAGAAAGTGTGTCAAATGACGCCGTGCAGATTCTAAACGACAACTTTGGCAAGCGAATCTCATTGAAGTTTAATTTCCAGAATTTCCACTTGAACCGGCGACCCACATTTCTGTGTTGCACGTATACAACGTGTTGCCTTGGAGTCACACTGCAGGAAAAAGCTCCTCCGATCCCTCTGCTTTAGGGCCAGTGAGGGTCCGTGATCTTCGTTAATTTGCTTTCCGATCAGGCTTTAGGAACCGTAGCCCCCCACTTCCCCCACACCCTTACACCACCACCCTTTCTTTCTACTGCAGAGGGACGTGGGCAGGGACAGCTGTCTGCTCTTCCGCTGCTGCTTAACGCTGCTTCTCAAGTCTCCTCTCTGATAAATCATTTGGGCTGTGATGGAGCCGTTATTCTCACTAGCAGTCGACAATCTTTACTTTCCGTTTCATTTTTTTTATTTTGTGAGACGCCAGAAGAAACACGTTCAAGACGGAGCAGCTCGGAGTGTTCGGGATTTCACTAGATTTTTCAGCAGAAATTGAATGAGTGAGTGTGTGTGTGTGTGAGGGTGAGGAGGAGAGAGAGAGAAAGCGGCAAGGAAGAGTGAGAAAGAGAGATGGGCTGAAGGAAAGAGATTTTTTAGAGGGTGACGCATGCAAAGAGAGGGAGAGATTAAAAGACTGATGAGGTAGAGAGAGAGAGAGAGAGAGGAGAGAATGATGGAGGGAGGAACAGAGAAGAAAGAGAAAGAGAGAAAGAAGGAGAGTAGGAGAGAGGCATGCAAGAAGAGGAGGGAGGGAGTGAGGGAATGAGAATAAAGAGTAGAAAGAAAGATGGAACACGGGAGAGAGGGGGGAATGAGAGAGAGAGAGAGAGAGAGAGAGAATGATGGAGGGACATAGACAGTGAGGGAATTAGAATAAAGAGTAGAAAGAAAGATGGAACACAGGAGAGAGGGGGGAATGAGAGAGAGAGAGAGAGAGAGAGAGAGAGAGAGAGAGAATGATGGAGGGACATAGAGAGTGAGGGAATGAGAGTAAAGAAAGATGGAAGAAAAGACAGAGAGGGGGATTGAGAGAGAGAGAGAGAGAGAGAGAGAGAGAGAGAGAATGATGGAGGGATATAGAGAGTGAGGGAATGAGAATAAAGAGTAGAAAGAAAGATGGAACACAGGAGAGAGGGGGGAATGAGAGAGAGAGAGAGAGAGAGAGAGAATGATGGAGGGATATAGAGAGTGAGGGAATGAGAGTAAAGAAAGATGGAAGAAAAGACAGAGAGGGGGATTGAGAGAGAGAGAGAGAGAGAGAGAGTGAAACTGATATTTACAGATAAGTGAAAGAGAGAGTGATGGAGGGACATAGAGAGTGAGTGACTGAGAGTAAAGAGTGGAGAGAAAGATGGAAGAAAAGACAGAGAGAGGGGGATTGAGAGAGAGAGAGAGTGAAAGAGTGAAACTGATATTTACAGATAAGTGAAAGAGAGAGTGATGGAGGGATGCAGAGACAAAAAAGGGAAAAAAGAAGGAAGGGTGGGGGAATGAGAATAAAGAGTTACAAGAAAGATGGAAGAAAAGGGAGAGAAGAGAATGATTGAGGAAGGGTGGGAGAGAAAGAGAAAGACAGGAAGTGAAAGGGCAAACACAAGAGAAGGTTGGAGGGATGGAGAGAAAAAGAAAAGAGAAGAGAGAGAGAATGATGTAAAGAGAGAGAGAAAAGAATAGAGAGAAAGAGAGACAGATGAGGAGAATGAGAAAGATAGAGAAAGCGAGAGAGAAAGAGAGACAGATGAAGAAGAGAGAGAGGGGGAATTGGAATTGGAGACGGTCATGGAGGGATGAAGAGAAAAAGAAGAAAGAGAGAATTATGCAAAGAGTGGGAGAGAGAAATGCAAGGAGAGGAGAGAGACATCGAGAGTGAGGGAAAAGAGTGAAGACAAAAGAGGGAAGAAAAGAGAGAGGGAGAGAGAATGAAGTGAAAGGGGACACAGGAGAGAGTGATGAAGGGATGGAGAGAAAAAGGAGAGAAAGAAAGAGATAGTGATGCAACGAGTCAGAGGCTATGGGAAAAGGGAGTGAGGAAAGAAGGGAGCAAAGACATTTATAGACAGCCAGGCAAAAAGAGGGAGGACTGGAAAGATTGATGGTGATACGGAGAGAAAGAAAGAGATAGATTGAGAAAGAAAGAGAGACAGAGAGAGAGAGAGAAGATACATGAATAATGATAGAGAAATGAAGAAGGGAAAGAAAACTGAGAAGCAGTGAGAGAGAGAAGAAGAAGAGGGATGGAAAGTGATACAGACAGGGAATGAGATGAAAATGTGGAGAGAGGATGTGGAGCGAGAGTGAGAAAGAGAGAAATGGTGTGATGAGGAAAGGAAGTGAGAATGAGAGATGGAGGGATAAAGAGAGAGTGAAAGATACATTTAGATCCATTTAGAGTTGTGGAGAGAGACACAGAGAGAGGCAGGCAAAGGAAAAGAGAAATGGACGGGGGACGAGAGAGGAATGGAAAACCAGACGTGCAGAGAGAGCAGGAGCGATGAGTGAAAGAACGAGGGAGCGGAGAGAGAACAAGTGTGGTCTGTTGCATCAGTATGCGTGCCGGCTCTCCTTCGAGTCAAAACAAAACTGGTAATTGAGTTTGGGGCGTGTCCCTTTCTCCTTCATGTGATAGCAAAGGTTGAGCTATTACAAAAACGAAAGCATCGCAGCACTCCGACTTCACCTCCCCTGGCACCGTGGCACCCTCACGCCCTGGTGCCCGCCGTCTCTCTCCATCATCCCTACTCTCCCGAAAACTGCCGTTCCGCAGAAGTGATGGAGCGCGTCTTCAGAGACGGAGGGGGTTTAAAAGGCGGGCGAAACAAAGCAAGCAGGCAGCAGCAGGTTGGCAGCGCAGACAGTGTGGCTGGCAGCCTTTTAATCCGGACGCACTGTGCTGATAAATCGGCATGAGGGCTTCATTTTTATCCCCCCGACCCCCGCCTGCCCAAACCGCTCGCCTGGCACTTGAGTGATGAGCAAATCCCAGGTTGGTTTGGGGCCCTTTTTGATGTTGCATCCAAAGCCTGGAGATTAGAACCTCCAGCTGGCTGGTGGAACGGCCAGAAAAGGGTGCCGACTGAACCACAGGGTGCCGCCCACCTGGGGCAAGTGGGCACGGGTACACAGAGGTGTTCATGGAGTTTGCAGGAACATCCTGCCGTCTGGATAGCAGCAGGAGATCTCTTCGGGAATCTACAGGATGCTGGGAGAGTGATCCGATCTAGGCGTGTGGCATGTCCAAAGACTCCCGAAGTCTTGAACTTTCACTGCCACCGTCTGCGTTGCTGCGGGACTTCCAGATTTTGGATAATAGAGGAGAGATTAGCTCTTGTTAAGCTGCAGTGTCTGTATCTAGGAGTGTGGCACTTACAAAGACTTCTGAAGTCTTGAACTTTCCTTCCCACCGTCTGCATCATGACCGGCTCACATAACACTTTGGAGTGCTACCTGTCTGAATGTAAGAGGGTCGTTCTGAAATTGGCCAGACTCCCAACCCTAAGAACCTCCTGTTGGTGTCTGAATTTTTGGATTCTTAAAGTCTCAGGTGAGACAAAAAGCTATAGCTGGCAAAGTAAGTGCAGCTAGAACCACCATTGCAGAGTACACGAAAGCCCCTTTTCCACTGCTCTGGTTCCCGTGCCGGTTCCATGCCGGTTCCCAATTTTGGAACCAGTGCCACACTTTTCCACAGAACAAAAATTGGTGCCGGTGCCCTAAAACCGGCTCCGAACCAGCCCCTAAACTTGGCTGGTCTAGCAGCGAGAACCCGTGACGCCACGAGAGGTGGGCATAGTGATAGGTAGCTTTAGAAGAGAAAATGGCGGAGAGCAAAGTCCGGTAACGTGGAGCGTGGAAGAAATGAAAGCTCTTTTAGCAATATGGACGTCCAGATTCAGCAGAAATTGGAAAGTGCACAAAGAAAGAAGAAGGTATATGAAGAAATAAGGGAAGAACTAAAAGTCGCAGGTTTCGTACGAACAACCGTTCGTTTAGTGGGCATGACCTGTGACGTATTATCATGCGGCTCCCGCTGAGCTCCCCGGTCAGTGTAAATGTGGGCCGGTTCTCGGCTGGTTCTCAGTTCAGCACCGGCTGAGCACCAGAAGCGGCACCTGGCACCAGCACCAGTGTAGTGGAAAAGAGGTACTAGACTTGAACTCATGAACTCTAGGTTCTAGATGACCATCTCAACGCTAGACCTGAGAACAGGTGTGAATATTTGGAGGTAGATACCAACCCTTCAGACTGGAGTTACCAACCTCTAGTCTTTCTACACCATCCTTATTGTTCAATCAGGATTTCTCTTGAAGTTTAAAAGTGAGTGGTTATTTGTCATTGTGAACACAACACACAGTGCACTACAACAAAATGTTTTCATGTGGCTCTGCATTTGACCCATCCGTGAAGCAGCAGTGGGCAGCTTTATGAGGATTTGACCTTGCTCATGAGTACCTCAGGGGTACCTTTACCGGGCCAGGATTGGAACCGGTGACCTTACGATCACAGAACAAACATCCTAACCATTATGCCACCGACTGCCTGGGCAGAAGGGGTCAACTTTTCAACTCACCAGTGTCATTTTGTTTCAACCTTCCCATACATGGATAGGACTTATCAGATCAACCAGGCGTAGTTCTGGTCTTTGGTAATACTGACTTCTAAAGTTAGCACAGCTGAAATACCTTTGAAAAACATTTGATGAAAGTTCTGAAAATGAAGCAGAAACTGGCCAGGGCTATAAAAACTTACAGAATCATCTTGCCCAAATATTGGTCTTATCTGTACCAAGACGTCCTCTCTCTCTCTAAAAAAAAAGGAAATAAAGATACTAATGTCTCGTAATCACTGAATTGAGTGGCAAAGTTCCACTTATTTCCTCCAGTATTTTTCAAAGTACCAATTAGCTGTGTAAGTGCTTCAACCACTTTGCCCAAGTTCAAAACTGGCTTTCATCTTCTTCATGAAAGAGAACCAAGGCTAACGATTGGCAAGGCTTATAAAAGACCATTCTAACGATGCTAACTGTGAATAGGGGATAATGTTATTGTCATTTGACGTTGGTTACATTCGTCTTCTTGGACACAGTGGCCCTTTAAGAGGTCTAATTGATACTTTTAGCATAAATGTGGGATATGATGGAGACAGACTTATGTTAAAATTTCATTGTTATTTTTGGAAGCATTAGAGTCTTTGGGCGAAGTGGTCCAAACGTGGCATCAGTGAAGCTGTTTGGGATGCTAAAATAACGAGTGACGCATGCCCTTTTGTGCCTTTATTCATTCGTGGAGGTTGATGAGAGAGAATGTGTGTCACCTTCCACTCCACTGTTAAAAAACATTCCTCTCCTAACTTAGCAGTTATTTAGTAATGGCCAAATAACGGCCGCAGCATTAGTCTGATTGTTGCAAAGTCACAGGTGGTTGCTTACCTGGTCATCGTGGCCTTTCTGTCTCACTGGGATTCCTAATTAGATCGAATTTTGATTTCCAAAAGTCTTTGGCATGCTGTAGGTGTGAATAATTAGGGTCTCTTTCTTTCCACTGACTCACTCCAGCGTAACATTGTTATTTCAAGTTCGGAACACTTTTTGTAATAAATATTTCCCTCTTTCTGAGGCAGTTGCTAGCATAAGAGTTAGGGAGTTTGCCTGTGATCGCAAGCTTACTGGTTCAAATCCCAGGCAGGTACAGGTACCACTGAGGTACTCATAAGCGAGGTACGGTCCACAAACACTGCTCTCCAGGTGCTGATCATGTCAGCTGCCAACTGCTCCTTCACAGATGAGTCAAATACAGAAGTCCCATGATGGGAAGTTCACGGGTTCAGGACCCAGACTGGTAAAGGTACCATCCCCAAGCACGGTTAACTCTGTAGTAAGAGTCTAGACTTGGGAGTTGAAGAGTGCTGATTTGAATCTGTAAAGCACATGCCCTTGGGGCTGTTGGTATCAGAATGGTTAAGGGAGTTGGCCCCGCGATCGGGTGGTGGCCAGTTCGAGTCCTGCACTGGTAAAGGTGCCACTGAAATTGAAAGTGAGTGATTATTTGTCACTGTGAACACCACATCAGAGCACACACATGGACCCAGTGTCCACACTGAAATCACAAAATGAGTAACTTAAAAATAATGTTCATGTAGATTTACTAGTCAGTCACGCAGAGACAGCCACAGAGAGTAATTTCTCTTTTCCCTCGTCATTGATGTACCCCTTCTATACCTTCAATCAGAAATAGCCACAATTTTAGTAAGTAAAATTTTGCTGCGCTCACTCAGCCGTGGCGGATTTATTCAAATATTTTAAGAGCGCTTCTTCTGTGGAGGTCTGTTTTTATATCCAACAATTAATAATAAGTACTAAAATAATCAACACTTGCAGGCAAATTATGAAGATTATTATACATTTATTCTAATTAAATCGAAAAAAACAAACAGCACCTCTCCCCCTCCCCTCCCTGATGGAACCGATGTTGGATAAGATGCTGTTTCACCGACGTCAACGTTGCTAGATTATTTTAGGTTTTTGACTTGAAAATTAGCAGGTGGGTAAATAATATAGACCTAAATAATATTCATTTAGGACTCCCACTCATTTTGACCTTTCTGCCAGTGCTTGTACAAGGTTTTTAATCTACTGCTGCTGCTTCTGTAATTACTTGCAGAGTAGGCGATTAAGTAATTAATTAATTAGAGCTTTTGTTTTTTGGGGGTCAGTGGGGGAAGAAGGAGAGAGAGAGAGATAGGGGTGGATTTGTGGATATTGTTCCTCTGCATGAAAAAATTAAATTAGTGACAAAAATGTTTAAAAATAGTTTTATACCCTGAAAATGTCTTGGCATTACTTTGCAATACGACTCCACTTATACAGGGTTATAAATGATTTAGAATCATGTTGTTTATTAGACATTTTTAAATCACTAATAAATAGTGATAAGATATAGCATTCGTCATATTGACGAGATCTGCCAGTTCGTGAAATTGAGCGATTATTTGTCATTGTGAACACAACACAGCACAGCACACAGTGCAGCACAACAAAACGTGACCTCTGCATTTGACCCATCCATGAAGGAGCAGTGGGCAGCTAACAAGGCAGCGCCTGGTGAGCAGTGCCTGGGAACAGTACCTTGCTCATGAGTACCTCAGTGATAACTCTACTGGTCCTGGGATTCGAACCATCGACCTTCTGATCACAGGGCGAACGCCCAATCGTTATGCTACCAACTGCCCTACCAACCAGTGGTAACTTTACCAGTCTGGGATTTGAACCAGCAAGCTTCTGATCACCATAACCGTCACACTACCAACTGCCGCTGAAATGTTTTATCAGTCATGAGAACCTTCTGCGTTTTCTACTCATGTAAAGCAGCAAAATGTGATTTGATTTGTCGTTCTGCTATGCAGCTGTTGAAAAAGCAAACGTCACAAACGTGGTGGTTAGGGTACTCACTTCTGGACCCAAAAGAATTGTGGGTTCCAGTCCTTCTTCCAGCACTACCATCGTTGGGTCCCTGAGCAAGACCGTTAACCTCAAGTTGCTCTCAGGGGATGTTGCTTCTCATTTGCCAGATATAAATGTCAGTTACTCATCAATAATTAGTGATGAAATGCCATGAAACATCACGATGGATTGGGGAATCACCAACTCGGAAAGCAAGGTTGGTTTAGGCAAATAACTGATGTCCGAAAAAATTGGGCGGCGAGGGGGCGCAGTGGTTAGCAATGCCGCCCGATAGTGAAAAGGTCCTGGCTTCAATCCCCGGGTCAGTCATAGGGCCTTTCTGTGTGGAGTTTGCATGCTCTCCCTGTGTTCATGTGGGTTTCCTCCGGGTGCTCCAGTTTCCTCCCACAGTCCAAAAGCATGCACTATAGGATGACTGGCGACTCTAAATTGGCCCCTGTAAGGTGTGAATGAGAGTGTGATTGTGTGTGTGTGTGCCCTTCGGCGTGTTGGCGCTTCGGTGTGTTGGTCCCCACCTTGTGCCCGTTAGTTCCTGGGATAGGCTCCGGTCCCCGCTTCTCATTTTACATTTCGTGGGTCTTGCACATTTATTAAGCTTGCCTTGTTTTTAATTTACTGTAGGACGGTAAACTTTTTGCCCTAATCTGTGAACCCCACTGACAGCAACCTTGTCGCAGCGCTGATCTGGGTTGTACTTTTCCCAGTTGCACTGCTCTTTTATGTTCCTTCTTTTTGTTTTCTTATTCCCTTTATTCCATGATGGACAAACCCTTGCGGCCTTAAGCTCAGAAAAGGGAAGTCACTCTTCTGGGTTTCCGAGGACGAAGCCTGGAAGCCGAAACTCCGACCGAGCTCCACCGGCCAAGCGCAACGGCCCGCTTGATCTCTTAATTGAGGCCGATCCTGACTCCTGCGTTTTATTTGCCGTCAGTATTAGCGTGCGGGTTTCGGGGGAGGCTCAAGCGCACCCGGCTGCCTCTCGGCCTCAGTGGGGTGATAAGTGGGCCGTTTTATTTTGAGGGAGGCTCGACACAAAAGACGAGGCTGTGAATAGAAAGAGAGATTGCAACCGAGCAGTCACTCGAGGGCTTCGCTCCGTTAAGGTCTGGACTCCGCCGGGCGCCGTGCTTGACTTTGATAGATAGACTCCAGCTCTCTCTCTATCTCCCCCCCTCTCTCTCTCTCTCTCTCTATCACGAACGGCGGTCCTGTTTTTTTTTTTCCGTTGCTCACCCCATTTGTGGCTACACCAGCCTTGCCTACGCCTCCTGCTGTTTTCCGTAATCTGTGGCGGCAACAAGATATGCCTCCTGTCGCTTCCCGGAACTCACAGCGACGATGAGATCCCTGAAACAGAACCACCGCAACAAGGTTGGTTCTTGCTGACGTTTCTCTTTACTACTGCACTGGAACTCGTGCTGGTGCCTTTTCTACAGCACCATTTCACAATATAGAATGTTTTCCCACTTGTACTTCTGAAAATGGTACTACAAAACCATCTCTGAACTACACCAGCCTTGCCTACGCATCCTGCTGTTTTCCCGTAGCCCGCAGCGATGTCCAGGTCCTTGAAGCAGAACAACCTCAACTAGTTTGGTTCTTGCTGACATTCCTCTTTTCCACCGCACTGGAATCAGTGCCGGTGCCTTTTCTATGGTCCAGGTTCCCATTCTGGAACGTTTTCCCAGTGGTACTTCTAAAAATGGTACTGCAAAACCAGCTCTGAACTGGCGACTCACCCCATCTGTGGCTACTCCAGCCTCATATGCCACCTGCTGTTTTCCGTAACCCACAGCAACGACGAGACACACCTCCTGTCGTGTCCCGTAATCTGTTTGTTTCGACTTTATTCAATTAAAGGCCTCACTAAAAATTTTTTAGCTTGACTCTTCCTTAGCTACGGGGCGCCGTTCTGGATGAAGCAACTCCACTATTGTTTCTGCACTTTCCCACTGCACAGGAACAGCTGTTCTCCAATTTAACCATCAGCACCGCAGTCCAGTGTAAATACTGCACAGATGAGAGGTTTATTCCCCATTTTTTGTTTCAGCGTCGGACGGCAGACAACGTTTTAACAGCCAATTAGCTTCTCTCGAGTGCGACAGCAGTGGGTCATTGAGATGGAAATGCTGGTTTGTTTGCGTGTTTGTTTGTTTGGGGTAATGGAACTGCTGCTCATTTGCAATTTCGTGCCAAAGTAACAGCTCTACGATTGAACGCACAGCGTGCACATGCATCGTTAAAGGTGATTAAACGCAATTTTGGTGTGGTTATGTAGCGCTGAGACCTGACCTTCAAGCGTAACGCTTGTGGAGCGACGGAGCGTTGAGTTGGGAGTGTGGAGTGTGTTTCTGCATTTGTGACTAAACGAAGAGTCGTTCTAAATGCTGAGCGCTTGGTTTTTAATCCAAGTTTAAGTTGCTCAGCAAATTCTGCTCCGTCCTGCCGGAACTGGAACAATAACCATTACAGAGTACACACTCTTCTACTGCTCTCCGTCTCTCTCTCTCTGTCTCTCTCTCTCTCACAGACACACACACTTTTTATCCCTCTCTTCACTTTCCTCCCTCCCTCCCTCCCTCACTCTCTCTCTCACTCTCTCTCTCTCTCTCTATCCGCTGCTTCTTCCCTCTCTTTCTCTCACTCTTTCCCTTACCAGTCTCTCTTAATTTCCTTTACTGAAGTTTCTTCCTTACATCCCTTTTTCATTCTCTCTCTCTTTCTCTCTCCATTACTCTCTCTCTTCCCCTTACTTCCCTTCCTCTGTCAGTTTCCCTCCTGCTATCTCTCTCTCTCACTGCCTCCCTCCCTTTTCTTTTTCTCTCTTTCAGCCTCTCCCTCTCTCTCTCTCTCTCTCTCTCTCTCTCCCTCTCTCTCTCTCTCTTCTTTCTCCCTGTCACGCGCACTGCCTTTACTGAAGTTTCTTCCTTACATCCATTTTTCATTCTCTCTCTCTTTCTCTCTCCATTACTCTCTCTCTTCCCCTTACTTCCCTTCCTCTGTCAGTTTCCCTCCTGCTATCTCTCTCTCTCACTGCCTCCCTCCCTTTTCTTTTTCTCTCTTTCAGCCTCTCCCTCTCTCTCTCTCTCTCTCTTTTCCTTTTTTCTCTTCTTTCTCCCTGTCACGCGCACTGCCTCCCGCAGCCGACAGTAGGACCCGGAAGTGGTCGGTCGCGGTTCAAAGGGTATAAAGGTAGTCATTTTCTCGCGGCGCATCGCTCTGCCGCTGAGTCAATCGGCCCACCGTTCCGACCCTGAGCACTCTCAGTTATTTGGTTCATCTCTTTGACCAAGTGTGTGTCGTTAGAACGTGGATTATTTGTGGTAATCCTTGCTCTTCGTGAGTTCTTACATCAACTTGCGTGGAATTCCTGCCTACTCGCGCTTTCAGCAGCGTTTGGGTTAACCACCACGCTACACAGGCTAACAGCTAACGTGTAGCAGTGTGCTATGTCCTAACCAGATCACTGGCAGACTGTGAACGTTCGGCATTTGGTTCGAATCCTAATCAGATCACTGTCCGAATCAAGAAGCAGTCCGACAGCCGCTAAACCCGGCCGCTTGAAGATTGTTAACGTCTGTCTCTGACTCTTTTGTTTATCTGCTCATTCGTTCATTTACTCATTCATTTATTGTCCCTTTCTTCTTTTTGCTTCTCTCTCTCTTTCACTATTACTTTCCTTCACCACTTGTTTTCACAGAGTCTCTCTTCTTATCCCTTTCTTCCCCTTCCTTTGGGGACCAAGCATCTAATCGATTTGTTAAACTCGTTGCCGGCTATTTAAATGATTAATCATTATCGATTATGGTGATTAATCGTCACAACTCTAGACGCAGCTTTATTCCTCTTTTGCCTCAAATTGTTCATTTCATTTGTTTGTGTGTCTTAACGGGTGACCTCTCACTCTCAGAAAGGGACGAAAGGTATCTCCATTCACCAACCGTCAGCTTTATTTGCCCGCTTTGTTATCACACTCTGATGCCAACCAGCTCTGCCCTCGCCAACGTACACACCGCGTCTGGAGCGTCACATTGATGCGGGACGCGTCTCTTTCTGCCAACGCGGCATTGCCCGCTACCGTTTTTGTCGAGGGAATATATACTGGCATATCAGTTCCAATCACTTCTTTCTTTCTTTCTCTCTTTCGTTCTGTTTTTCTTCACCATCTCTCTCTCACTTTCTATCACTTCTTTCTCTCTCTCTCTCTCTCTCTCTCTCCCAATCACTTCTTTCTTTCTCTCTCTCTCTTTCTCTCACTCTGTTTTCCCATCCCTTATTCTATTTTTATCCCTTACATTCTCTCTCTTTTTCTCTCTTTTTACTTACCATCACTCACTCTCACTTCCTAACCCTATCTATCTATCTATCTATCTATCTATCTATCTTATCCCTTCCATTCTCTCTCTGTCTCTTTCTCCCTTCATATACCTTTCCCTGTCTTTTTCTCACTCTTATGACTCCTCTCTTTCCCTCTTTCACCGTTCCTTCCTCACATGGTAAATACCTTTTTATTAAAACCGTTTAACCATTGCTCATTAAGACACATTTTATTCTGTAAACCCTCATTTTCTTGTTCTTTTCATCATAGAAATGAATAAATGAAATCTAGCTGTGATTCATGACGAGCCGCGTTCATGTGGTGTCATCAGGAGGCTTTGTCTGTTAAATGTGCACGATGGTTCGAGTTCATCATCTGTCGACACGCTTCGTGTAAGCTGAACGTCACTGTGAAGCTGGTGGCCTCCTCTACATGCACCTTTACTTTATATTTCATATATTTTCAAAACTGTGCTGTTGATATGTTGTCTTACCCACATGATGATGGAATTAGAACAAGTGTAAATTTGTATATTGTTCTGGTTAATAGTATTCGTAGCGTCTATATTGTCTAGAGCAGTCTACATTTAAAAAAAGATTTTACATTTTCACCCAGAAATATAGCCACCTATTATTTCCACTATATTTTCAGATATGTTCAAATGTATTGTTTTATTTTTATAATTTATATATAGATTTATGCATTATTTTATATATTATTATATATATAAATACATAAATTCTTTGATTAAAATATAATATTATATATCTCAGTCAGTCTTCGCTCGTCGGATGTTTCTGTGAAACTGAACGTTTTTATAAGCCTCAGTTTTAATCTGACTCTTGAAGGCCATTGACATGCAGCTCGCCCTGAAGTGATGCTTGCCATGATTGCGTTGATTGCGTATTTCAGATCTCGTCCTAATTTGCCGACTGTTGAGACTCAAGTGCGATACATAAATTGTGATTTTCACAAAACAGATGTTATAAAACCTGTCGCTTTTTTTCCTTTTGCTATTAACAAACAGCAGCCAGATGCTAAGTGCTAGGTGACTGCCGAGAAACATAATCCTTTTCTAAAGAAAATGTGCTAATTTGGTTTTTGACAGCTTAAATCTAACATGTTGTGATTTCCTGAGAACTTGTGAGATAGCTCAGGAAAAAAAGGGAAAAGAAGAAGAAAGCTATGCATAAAAGCCAAAAAGGAGAAATAAAGTAAGAAAGGTCATAAGAAAATATAAAATAACAATGTAAAAAGGAAATAAATAAAGGAAATAAGGAAAAACAAGAAACAGCTGTACAAAACAAGAAGAAAAGAAAAAAAAGTAGAAACAGAAATAAAAAATGTAAATGAAATAAATTTAAAAAATAAAAAGGAGAAATAAAGTTATATATATAATACACACACACACATATATATATATATATATATATATATATATATATATATATATATATATATATATATATATATATTTGAAAAGAGTAAAAGAGAAATACAGAATGAATGGGTAAAATGACAAATAAAAAAGGAAAAAGAGAATTAAAGTTTAAATATAAAAAGCAGAAATAAAGTCAGAAAGGTGAAAGGATAAATAAAATAAGAAAGATAAAAAAGATAAATCAAGAAATGGGGAAAATAAAGATAGAAATGAGAAAATAAACAAAGTTTTTTAATAATAATAAATAAATACATAAATAAATAAATAAATAATAGTTAGATAGGCAAAAAGAATGAATAAGGTTAAAAATGAGATATAAATAAAAAATAAAGATAAAGTGAATATAAATGAATCAGGAAACAATGAGAATTACGGTTAAAAAAATAATAATTAAAAAAGAGGAGGAAGTAAAGTAAATAATGAGAAATAAATAAATTAATGGAAGGCAAAAATGAGAAATAAAAAGGAAAGTAAAAAAGGACTAAGAGAAAAAAAAAAAGGAGAGAGAAAGTGAACTGGCTAAAAAGCTGTGGAGAATGTTTAGGGCCAAAAAACTGAAAAAACTGGAAAGTGGAAAAAACAAGGTGCATAAAACTTTTGACAAACTTGTGTTGCAACATTATAACGTTGGGGGAGCCTTTTTTAATTTCATTTTTTATAGAATAATGGCAACCTAAAAAATCATCGCAGTCAGTCTTAGCAATTATTAAGAAACACGGAGATCAACGTGCAACTGAAAGTTATTGTTTGTGGAAAATTGCGTTTTGACTCCAAACTTTTCCAGCTGTTGTCAGTCTTCAGGTGATTAACATCTCATTTACCAACCCTCTCTGTCCTCTGTGTGCTTCAGCAAATAAGAGTTTTCTCTCTCTCTCTCTCTCTCTCTCTCCCTCTTTCTCCTGTTTACTAAAATAGCGCCGGAACAAGTAGTAATCAGGAGTTGTTTGGAGAATCAGCTGCGGCTCCTCTGAGAGCGTTTAATTGCCGACAGTCAGTAAAATTATCTCTCATTCTGGAGTTCTAGATGGAAGCTGAAGGACGTTGAATATCAAAAACCTCTCCATTTTTACATGTTCAGTTCGTTTACGCAGGAGACACGCAGAATTGCCTCTATTTTTGTGTTTTCACAGTTAGTGAGTTTTTATTGAAGTCTTACGTGATAAGACGTGATCTACACCGCACCTAAAAACAACACAACATCTTCTGGTGTTGAGATAACGAGGAAACGGTGTTGTATTTCTTATTGGAAATGGCATATGGACAAACATTTGAAAATCACGTGTTACAGTCAGACAAAACCTGAAATGTTCAGGTGTTGTTTTTACGATGTGTTCATGAGGTTTTAGACCAACAGCATCACAGCTTTGCACTTGCTTTAAGTCGCCAAAACGGCGTAAGAGGAGTTCATATTCAAGTCAGCTTATGTTATATAATTTATGTTATATATTATGTAATTTAGTCCAAAATCTAGCCAGCTTGAAGTTGAATCCCAATTTGGAATTCGGTTAGAAAGTTGGCCCTGCGATCAGAGGGTCACCGGTTCAAGTCCCGGCCCGGTAAAGGTACCACTGAGGTCCTCATCAGCAAGACTATGAGAAGAAACGGATTTAGATTAACAACATCACGGCTTTCTTTTTACGATGTTGGGCAAAGTTCGTGAATTGCTTTGATTCGCTGTAGGAAGAGTTCACATTTATAATTTAGTCCAAAATCTAGCCAGGCCGGCGTTCATAGTCCCAATTTTGATGTCGTACCACTAAGATACCACTGAGGTCCTCATGAACAAGGTAACGTCTCCAAATGATGCCAGAAAACATGCTGAACTGTTGCTGTCAAATAAAATTTGTTGAGTTGCTTCATCTTGAGCTTCTGCATCTGTCTCCCACCTGCCAGCCCTCACAGCAACAGCAGCAGCAGCTCGGCACCTGAGGGAGTGACAGTGCTGATTGGCAGCAGACGGGCAGAGGCCTCGTTGGCGTGCCCCAGCAACGACGCCATGACAACACCAACACCAACACTGAGCCTGAGGGTCTCATAAGCCCCCCCCCCGCCCCAGCATGCATCAGGGGACCTGTGCCATGCTAGGCGAAAAGCAGCCGTGCGTTTGAGTGAATAATACGAGAGGGAAAATACCCTAAGCATTAGAACATTAAAAAAATCGAGAAAAATAATATTCTACATTCCACTTTTGAGAAAGAAAAAAAATCCAGATCAAGACTAAAATTATATCTCGAATTTTGAGAAATAAAATAACATTTTCGTTCTAGAAAACAGTGGATGAAGTGATTCTAAATCGAGAATACTGAGAGGGGAAAAATACTTTAAATGTAGAAATATGAGAGGGAGAAAAATACAAAAAATGTAGAATACTGAAAAGGAAAAAATATTCTAAATGTGGAGTACTGAGAGGAGAAAAAAAATCTAAATGTAAAATACTGAGAGGGAAAATTCTTTAAAATCTTGAATACCGAGAGGGAAAAATATCCACAAGAATCCAGAATGGAGTCAGTCTCTCTCTCTCACTAAATAGACTTTCTGATTCCAGTTCCAGGTCTTTGCAAAGACCCTTGATAGACACTTACTAGATTGGATTCACCTGCATTTTCAGCAGTCACGTCCACAGCTTGGAGTGTTTGAAATGCAACAGGTCAGGCTTTTCTTTGTGAAGTACATTTATGTCCTGCTTTGGCTTCTTGGCTTATTCTACGATTTGGGGTTCGGTAGGTTTGGACTATTTTCTGTGTTTTCATGTTGCTGGGTTGACTGCTGTTGTTTTTGCTCTGGCTGTCTGCTGTGGTTTTGATCTATGCTGGTTAAACCCCTTCTCCTAATGAAGAGTTTATTGTTCTCAGCATTTGGCTTTCTCTAGTAATTGTTATAAAACTCTAGGGTTAGAGTATCATGAAATTCCATTCTTAATCCATAGTCTTTAATCTGGAGTCGGTCCACCCTTTCCCCGCTTCAACTCTTCTGTTCACAAGGTTTAGGAGTGTGTTTTATGGGAATTTTGGACCATTCTTCCAGAAGTACTAAGAGTCCAAACCTAACCCCTAAACGCCAACCCTCTTGGAACGCCCAAATTCAGTGATTTGGAGGCGTGTCCGAATACTTTTGGCAATTTAGTGTGTTTAATCTTCCTTCTGCCTCTTTTCGTAGTAGAAATAAATATACTTTGACATTTATAACGCAGACCCTCCAGGATTTCGTATTATTCGTATTCGTACTATTAACACAAATTCAGCCAGTCCCCGGGAATTCATTACTACAATTTTGACCAATTACCTCAATTTTTCCCACATTTTTGAACAATTGTTGTCGTTGAGCCCTTTGTCAGCGAACTCACTTCCTTGTTACGTTTAGAAGACGTAGGAAACATATGTGATAAAAACGCCCCACATTTACCTTCAAAAAGAACCACATGATTAATGGTTAATGAAAATAAGGGGTTTTGTTCCCATAATTTTATTTCGGTGTTAAAGAATCATTATAACGAGGGACAAAATGACTAATTTTTCTGCAACTTTGACTTGCTCCTGCAATTTTGTTGCATCAAATTTTTTAGAAAAGCTGCCACAAAATCAGGCATTTTAGGCCACAACAATCTCAAAAAAGGCCAGCCAAATCCTGGATGGACTGTATAATTGTATTAATGGTAATTATGCCCACCTCTCATGCCAAACCAGCCAAATTTTGGTGCTAATATGGTGCCACTTTTGGAACAACATGGCACTGGTTCCAAAATTGGGAGCTGGCTCTAGTATGGGGTACAGTGAAAAATGGGCCATAATGGTTAAATGTGACTCTGCACAACAAAACCAGTCGCTTGTCGCAAATTTTCCAAATTGAGTTATGTTTTCATGAAAGGGCATAAATCAAGCTTCAAAACGATACCTATATGGAATGAATGGGACGACATATGACTGAGATATCAACATTCAAAGGAGTCGGGTTTCTCCTGTCACGCCAAGTGAGAAACGGAGAAATCTGCCGTCGAAGTTGACTATCGCCGTAGCACTCACAGACGCTTGGTGCGGTCGCGGCTACGTTTGCATTTACGGTAGCCTACGCTGCATTCACAGCCACACGGATAGCCTACCTGCGTTAGGTTAACTGAACTCGGGAGACGAAGATGGATTCCGCAGAAATATCTTCACGCTAATCAACTGGTGGATTTACCGTAAATATTGAAGTAGAAACAAAACAGAAACTTTTAACATTCTGTTGGTATTGAATTCCTCACCTCAAGAAAGTCATGTTTTTGGGATGGAAAGGGTAAGTTTTCCACTGTTTCAAAACACTAAAAACAAAAAATCCAAAATTTTACCCCACGCAACATAAACGGCCGTTTTTCTCGGAAACCTCCGATGCGACAAGCGACTGGTTTTGCCGTGCAGAGTCACAAATGAATAAATCTGACCCTTTAGTTAAATCGTCTCTCACAATATTTGTCTTATTTTGTAGGTTTACACTATTTATTTTGCCCACCACAGTCAGACAGCGCCGGCTTGTTCCAACGAAATGCTGGAGTCTTATCTCGGCCGCGGCTTTAATTCACAGAAACCCATTATTACCGTGGTGTAGGATAGCGATCTGTCGTGTTTTTGTCGAAGCTGGAGTTCAGCGGCGAACAAAGGCGATGCGGTTGCTGCGGCACACAACTAAACGCCTTGTTTCCTGGAAACGAGTTTCTGCTCCTCCGTTTTAAGACAATATCTGCTTTCTGAAGATATGAATGTGTGAAAGCTTTAGTGGCAAAACAAAACTTGCAAATGTTATTTTAGGACTGTTCACCATGTTTGTTCACGGTCAAGCCTCAGTTTCGAAACGAAAAGACACCAGTCGGACTGAGTTCATGTATCAAAGATCTACAACGGCGTGTAAGGGCCACTGTAGATTAAAAAAGGAAACAAAAATGAGAGAGTGAGGGTAAAATTCGGAGAAAAAACTCAGAATTTAAAGATGTAGATTTATGAGAAGAAAAGTCAGATATTCTCTGAGTTTAAAGTGAGAAATTTCTCAGAAAAAAAGTCTCAAATTTGCGCCTGTATAATCTCGGAGAATATTTGACTTTTTCTCACACGTTAGTGAGTTATTTCTTGCAAATTTGCGACTCAGAGAATATCGAACTTGTTTCACGCAAAATTTGTACTTTTTTTTTCTCATAAATTTGCAACTTTAATCTCAGAGAATGTATCACTTCTCGTAAATCTACGACGTTAATCTAATGACTTCTAGATCCCCCGTTTTTCTTTTTAATCTACAATGGCTCTAATGCGCCGACATAGAGAGATCAGTGTTTCTGCCACCGCCACCATTTTAGTTTGAATCCCCAAAGTGAAGCTAACGCGATGCCGTGGATTTTGCCTCGCAAGCATAAAAACGTAGCTTGCGGCGACGGTCGTGAAACATTGAAAAAGTTGCAGTTTGAAGCAGTTTCCGCCAAGCGGAGGTTTTTATTTTCTCCCGGCGGCCTGGCGTAAATGTTTTTAACATGCCAAGAATAGGTGTCCTTTCGCATGAGCATTACTGTAATGGCGTTTATTCTTGTGCCAGAAATGAAACGGAACATTTTAGCCGTAGAATGTGAGCGGGAATGGGAGCAAAATTATGTCTGAAATGAAAACATTACTTTGCTTAAATGGTGTGTTCGGAACCGAAATTGGACTTTTTGTGTCCGTGCCAACGTTCTGATACCTTCTAGATGATATTCAGCTTACGAATAAAGGAATGCTCAGTGGTACATAGAGTTAGATTCTTTACAAAGATAATGACTCCAGTGAAAGTTTAAGTCCCCAATTTGAATACTAGTAAATATGTTTGATATGTTTAATAATTGAGATTTTGCTGCTATTGCTAAAGCCGAGTAAGTATTCAGAGCGATTTCCATCTTCAGGAAAAAGGAACTTGGAATAAGACATACCCTATCCATTTCCACCGAGATATAACCCGTCCTCCAGGTCAAGAAAGACCTAAAAGTTGAAAAGTCACTGCAAGAGTTCTTCCTGTTTTACACTCGCCGTAGACATCTTGAACTTATCGAAACCTGTCTGACATTTTAGTCCTGTCTGCGCTCTCATTAGTCTCCCACTTTTCTCCCCCACACTCTGGAAGTGTGAGAGCGAGTAAAACCAGCACTGCAGTGGATCGAGAGCTGACGGATTGTGCCGATGCTGTCCGCGATACGCTGGCTTTCGGGGTGATTAAATTCCCACCCAGCCATAGGCCGCCACACGTGATGTAATACACAGCGGCCGAGCAGAAATCGAATCAAACTGCAGTTAGCGCCGACGTCAATACCCAAGTGAAGTCAGAGCCCGGAAACCTTATCGTCAAAACCGTGTAATTGGCCGATCCGACGGCTTACAGAAGTGAGTGCTTTGCTCCAGGGTCGGGGTTTTTAATAGCCGCAGCGGGCCATTGCCGGGGGCCGTCTCCCTGGCCGATGCGTTGGTAGGACAAGTAGCAACCCTACCAACTTAGCAACTACCTTTCAGAAGCAAAGCTACTTTAAACGTAACTAACTACCTTTTTAACAAATGCCGATAACTTGGCAAAATCCCCTAAGAGCCGGCTTTTCTGTTTGAGAGCCATTTTGCCGTTGAGGCGTGCAGTAATCGGGCCTTTTAGCTCCCGCTTCTGCTAGAACATTGGTATGAAATATGAATTGGTATGACAGCACGGGCCATGTAATAAGATTTTCTAAAATCTTGAGACCATATTAGTAAGTCAGACAATATTATGCAATCCTGTGTGGTCTGCATTTAGCATGTGAACGCAAAGACCGTAAAGATTTTCAGGCAATTGGCTGAAAATGTAGTGAAACTGACATTTAGAACCTTTGTTGACTTAATCTTTGTGGACTTTCCCAATCTGTGTGTTCAACTTGATAAGTTGTGTTGAATTGACCTAAAAACTTGCTGCGTTGGTGACCTAGTGGTCAGATACTCACCTTTCGACCAAGCTAAGTCATGTTCAAATCAAGGTTTATTCTACTGGTAGCACTCCCAGAGTTGGGCCCTTGAGCAAGACCCTTATTCTCAAATTATTCCAGGGTAGACTGTCCCTGCAATTAGGAAATGAATCTCTCTCTAGATTTGAGAGTCTACAAATGCAGTTAGTGTACACAGCGCAGAAACAGTGATGTCCCTCCTGTAGACTAAATTAGGCAAAAAGGGAGCCCATGACTCCATGGTTCAAAGGCGAGTATCCTTTGTACCAGACGGCTCTCGCTCCACTTGACCCAACATCGTAAAGTTAAGCGCTTTGATTGGCAAGTTTTCTATATTGGATGCAAATTCCTTTAATAAAAAAATGATGATGAGATCCCTGGAGAAACTTGGGGTTAAAGGTCTTGTTCAGGGATTCAGTGATGGTAGTGCTGGAGGTGGGATTTCAATCCACAGCCTCTTCATCCAGAAGTGAGTATCTTCTAGAACCACAAGACCACCACCACCCTTTGGACCTCATGTACCAATTCAAGGTTTAGGACTTTTGCATTGTTAGTTCCATAAATGCATCTTCAGCATCAAATTTTAAAACAATAAAATAACTTTTTGTAACTTCAAACTGGTAGTGTAAGGGTTAGGGAGTTGCCCTATGATTGTCAGATTATTAAAGGTACTGCTGAGATACTCATTAGCAAGTGTCGGTATGAAGGGAAGAAGTTGAAGGGGGAAAGTACACTGCGCAGGAACAGTGATGTCCCTCCAGTAGACTGTCTAAATTAGGGGAAAAGGGAAATATTAACACAAAAAATCATCAAGAACTGCTTTTACTGTACCTGGGAGCGCCAGGTTGGAATTGCACAAACGTTTCTTTGTCCGACAGGCTATCGAGAGAGAGCGAGAGAGAGAGAAAAAAACAACAAAACAATATAGCCACAATACTGCAGTGAGCCTTAAAATTATATACCAGGTTGGGTTTATGGGGGGATTGGAAGTAAAAATTCTCCAAAAGCCAATCTTGTTTATATCAAGCCCAACATCAAGGCACTCGGCTCTGAAAAGCAGACTCGCCGTCCACTTAAAACCTATTAGCAACGCTGAAGTATGTACTTTCAGAATGCTTCAAATAGCCATGTCATTTTGACGGGATAATGGTCTTGCTCTTTTGGCAAATGGCTTTACCTTACTTTTCACCTGACATTTAAGTGGAAGAGCTCTTGTCTGATCACCTGTATGTTGCATCCATCTGTCTGTCCTTCCATCTCACGGCATTTTGGCAGCCTACTTTGGGTGAAATTTTTTTTTTTAAGAAAGGGACTTAGAGGTTCGTTACTTGGTTAGAGGAGGGAAATGCAGCTGCTAAGTGGAAGGGATTTGTTCTAAGAGATCTGACGTCTTTTAATGACCCGTGAGTTCATGCCGAGGCTTATCCTCTCAAATCTCCTCCTGCAAGGAGATCCCTCGAGTGCGCTGATTAAATTAAGATTCTCTAACAAACGCGTTGAGGTGCTGTAAGCCCAACTGAGGCCCATTCATACTTCTGGACCACCACGGTTTACATGTCAAGTCCCAGTCATGGGTACTCCAGCAGAAATAGGGACTCGGATAGGCTACTAGGCCTTCTTTAATTGCATCACAGGGCGCTCCTGGCTGTTGCAAGATGGAGTCAGATGATGGGGTCTCCATTGGCCAAGATTGAAGCAAGAATCTGTTGGACGTATTTATGGAGGTCAAGGCAGAACAGACAGTTTTTTGGACCAGTTGGTAACATTTATGCCAGTTCAAGTCCCAAATGTTGAGGTACTCATGAGCAAGGTACCGTTTCCAAGCACAGCTTCCCAGGTGTTACCAAAACAGCTGCCACTGCTCTTTCATTGATGGGTCAAATGCGGACGTCACATTTGGTTGTTGTACACTGTGTGCTGTAGTGTGTTCAATCCAGGGATGATTTTTCTCATTTGAAATCAAAGGTACGATGTGGGTTCCGGCTAACAATTATAAAGAAGGAAACAAGTTTCTCTTCAAAACACCAAGGCCAAAGTTTGTAAGAAAGGCATTCAGAGCAGACCTGCCTCAGTCTGAATCCTGAGACAAATCTGGAGGAATTTGTTCTTATCCAGCTGCTCTTATTTCCCTTGAGTGTTGGGAGTGAAGCTTGTCACTTGCGCCAAAAAGATAAATGTGTAGAACTGCTGAGCGAGTCCTGGCAGGATAACACATCGATAAAGTTTTGGAAGGCCATGCCGGTCAGCAGAAGATCTGTTTTTGTTTGACAAGAGTTTTAATTGAGAGCCGAACAAGGACGGACCATTCGAATGTGAGCTGAAAAAAGCGCCGAAACTCGGTTGCGGAACACCGAGCGCTGGTGAAAGCGAATTCTTGGTAAACGAAATGGAAAGGTTATGATTTTTTTTTTTTTTTTTTTTAATGACTTCTAGAGATTTTTACAGTATCATGGACAAAACAGTGCTTCACAAGATCAACGTGATGTTACTTGCATTTATTTATAGTATTCTGCCTTTCCCTTTCATTATCTTTTGATGTGGAGCGGTCAGTATGTGTTGCTGGAAGTTTAGAAGTTTATCTTTAGCTTGCTATAAAACACAATCTGATGTGCAACATTTTGTGCAAACTGTCCTGTTTTGGTCCTTGAAGCAAGTTGGGCTTTATTTATTAAACTGCTTAGAAGTTTCTCTCTTATTTATAATTCCAAATCCTTCTGAAGGACATCATCTTATTATTCGTGCGATATGTGAGGACACAAATAAAGTATTTGCAAGGTAGGTTTGATTGAATACTTAATTTAAAGAGTTCCAAATATCCCAAAATATTCCAGAATGCACAAAGAAATTCTCTGCATCAGTATGATAAAAAATATGCTAGTGGTAAATTGCATTTGTGTCATACAGGAGAACCTTTATTTAACTGTAAACTACATCGAAACAAGAAATTCTGATTTAGATTACAGTCGAGGTTATTGTAATTCATTTAATTAGATGTTATATATTTAATATGTAAACATAAATTTAGAACACATTTTATTACAACACCCAACTTTTATTTTTTACTTTTACTTTATTACATAATTTAATATACTAATTTAAGTATAAAAAATTATATATTAAAAAGGATTTAGAAGCTTAAATAATTTGAATCGTTCCATAATTGTTTTTTAAATACATAATGTGAAGAAGAATAAAGAATAAATAAAATGGAAACGTAAAACCCTAATAAACATAAAGGATAGAAAACCTTTTTATCATGAGTAAATATGCATCTTCAATAGCTTTAAATGTGTCATTTTTGCCACAGGTCAGACAGATGCAGCCAACACAACGTCTAAATGTCTCGATAAGTAGATTTCATTGCTTCATTTCCTGTAAATCCATTTCACAAATGTAAGAAGTCTGATCTTTATTCCAACTTGGGAAGATGTGATCAAATTAGACGTAACTTTAAAGGAAACCAGAGAGCCGACCAATAATCAAATGAGATTTGCACCTCCTTTGATGCTAAGAGGCACTTAAAGCCGTCTGTATTCGACACTTTGCTGCGAGAGCGAGACGGGGGAACGTTATGGACTGGAAATTGAGACCGTAGAGCAGGAAGTTTTTATAAAGTGAAGATTAAAATGTTAAAAGTTGAAAAGATGAGGCTGTTTTTAACTTTGGTTGGCATCAACACATTGCAGTAGTCTCTCATTTGGACTGAAGTCTTTTGGTGCTTTTTGTAGCGATGGATATTATGCATCATCAAACATCAGAAATCTTTGCATTTTATGTGTAGTGTCTAAGTATAACAGTGAAATTAAACTTCGGGGAATTTTGGACAGTGATTCAACTTGAATTATTATCAAGTACAACGAGAAACAGTTTAACTTCCTTTCCAAATTATTAGGCACTATAATTAGAAATTAATCGAAACATATATGATAATGATTTTTTTTTTTCTTAATGGCCTGTTTACACATATGCTGTAATTTCTTCTTCTTCTTCCTCTTTCGGCTTTTCCCTTCAGGGGTCGCCACAGCGAATCATCTGTCTCCATTTAGTCCTATCTTCTGCATCCCCTACCCTCACACCAACTAACTTCATGTCCTCTTTCACCACATCCATAAATCTCCTTTTTGCTCTTCCTCTCAGTCTCCTGCCTGGTGGCTCCAACCTCCGCATCCTTCTACCTATGTACTCATTGTCTCTCCTCTGGACATGTTCAAACCATCTCAGTCTGGCCTCTCTGACTTTATCTCCAAAACATCTAACATGAGCTGTCCCTCTGATGAACTCATTCCTGATCCTATCCATCCTCGTCAATGCATATTTGTTTATACATTTGGGCCTTTCGTTTCTATGTAAACGGAGTGTTAGCCACCTCAAACGCATATTTTTTTTACAATGCCCTCCAGGGTGAAGATTTTTCAAAACGCTGGATTCTGTGGATTCGTGTAACACAGTTTTCCTAAAACGATGACGTTGAGTTCTACTGTGTCCACCAAACACGTTTTTTGCACTGAGAGCGGTCAAAACCTCACTTCCGGAGCACTTTCTTGCCGCTTCTCTCAGCGCTTGTTGTCGCCAAGTTACGAAAAGCGCCATCGGGCACTTCTGCGTTCATTCCTATTTCATGTAAACATTGTAACGTGTTAAGATTGATAGTTTAGCCGACGTAAAAGAGATTTACAATGGAGAGATATGGCATCTTGGCCTTAGCAGCAGCGTTTGAACTAGATACTCATGTAATTGAGACGGAGAGATTGGGTGCGTGAGATAAACCGTGCAAGTAAACAGCTGGGAGAGTACCGCCGATAATTTGTAGCTTTTACATAACATAATTTGTAGCTTTTTGCCTTATTCAAACTGTGCAAATAACGCCGAAATAAGTTTCTCTAGATATGCCGCCATTGTTGTTAGTGAGTTCTTGATGTCCCGTCCCTTCCTCGATTTTGATTGGTTAGCAAGAGAGAAGTGACGTTGACGAGCTCAGCACTGTTCTAAACGTTGAACGGATTTCGACGTCTTTTTTTCCCACTGAAGCTGCTAAGCGCTCTGAATGCTGAAGCTCATTGGATTGGTATTAAAACTAGGCGCTGCCAGTGCAAAGAAACGTGTTTGGTGAACACACCAAATTCCTAACATACCAAGTGATTATGGTAACATGAAGAAGCCTACTGTATCGTGATCCATGCTAGGATTGTCGCCTGCTATTCCCCGACTATTCATTTTGTGTTCTAGTGTAAACAGAGATTTTTTAAACTGAATGTCATGTAAGTGCAATTTTAAAAATAAACATATAAAGTTGTGTTAAGAAAAATATCCATTTATGCAATGTTTATGTACTGTTTTACACAAACCAGTGAAGACGTTTAGGAGTGTTTGTTGTAATGACAGTAAATTATGTGTGATATTGTATTACCATTTTTATCACACTTATTACTTAATATTACTCAAGTAGGATTCTACTGGGCAGCTTTTACTCATTTTCTTTGTATTAAGTAGATGTTTTAGGTTTTTAGGTATTATCGCAAATTTTAATCTGGAAAGCCATTTTCTTTTCTTTTCACCGCATTACCTTGTGGAGAGTTTAATGCACATTAACGTCATCCACACTGAAGTTGAATTGGAATAAAATGTCAGTGTTGGTCAAAACTGTAGATTTTACGCTTTACCACTTGCTTGGTGGTAACCTAAAGCGGTGGGTTTTTTCCTCCATAGCTTATATTTGCATTTTTCAGGTAAAACTCAACATTTTGACACCTGTCCCACTCAGCGTGGCATGAACCGGAGCCAGCTTTTGTGATTATAGTCATTAACTCGGGTAGAAACCAAAAGAATTTGCTCCTTCCTTCCTTCCTTCCTTCCTTCCTTCCTAAAGAGCAGTCTGGCAGAGTTAAGCCACTCATTTATTTATATTTTGTAATTCAAACATATATGGCTGGTCTCATTCTTAACACAAATTATTAATTATAGCGCAAAGCCGCCTAAGTGTTGCATTCATTAATCACAATTAAATTCGAGCCAAATCGTCCTGAATGTAGGAAATCTTAAATATAGCCATATGTTGAAGATTAGATGAGCATCATAGCTCAAAAGCTCAAATAAAACTTCTGTGTCTAATTGTTTGCCAAGGTTCAGGCTAAACAGCAGCCAGAGCTGGAGTTTTATTCACAGGGTGGGGAAGCGGAAGCCAGACCGACTTGCAGGGCTAATTAAACAGATGGCATACTGTCCGATCCTTATTGTAATTAATGAAGCTGAAGAGAATCTTTCCCAATGTTTTCTTATTCTTTTCTTAAACGGAATGTGAACAGAATCCTTCTATAATTAATTATTTCCAAATAGAGATTTTCAAGTAACGTTACATTCATCAACGACTGAACGTATATGTCTCAAAGAATAAAAGCTGAAAGTCAGCGTCACTATCCCAAAGACAATGAAACAATCCTAAGCCTGGCGTAGTCGTGATGTAAGGATGTAGGATATCCATTTTAGGCCAGAGAGGTTGTAGGTTTGAATCCAACCTCCTGACTGCCATCATATGGTCGTTGAGCAAGACATTTAACCCCTGTTTGCTCCAGGGAAGCTGTCCCTGAAATTAGGAATACAGATTTTTCCTGAATTGGCATTTTATCAAAGGACTCTTAAATTAAATTAAATTAAATTAAATTGAAACCCTAAATGGGCGGCATGGTGGCACAGTGGTTAGCCCTGCCGCCTCTCAGCAAGAAGGCCCTGGGTTCAATCCCTCGGTCAGCTGTAGGACCATATTGTGTGGAGTTTGCATGCTCTCCCCGTGTTCGTGTTGGTTTGCTCCGGGTGCTCCGGTTTCCGGAGCATGCAATATAGGTTAATTGGCAACTTTAAATTGGCCTCATAAGATATGAATGAGTGTGAATGTGTGTGTCCTGCGGTGTGTTGATGCCCACCCAGGGTTGATTCCTGCCTTGCGCCCAAAGTGACACATCCACTGTGACACTACGCGATGATGCTGAAACGATATCCAGCAGTCCTAATAAGAACCCAACCTGCTTTGCTTGGTGTAAGTAGAAAATAAATTCCCTTTCCTTTTGACCGAGATCTCATTACCACGCGCATTACCAGTGGCGAAGGCTTCAGGGCGTTCTATATTACAGCTCATATTTGCATTTACAGATTAGTTTTTTGGTTTTTGAGCCAAGTTTTGACGTTGATGGAAAGTGAAATGAATCAGCAGCTTAATCAGGTCCAGAAATGTTCAGATTTAGCGCCGTGCCTATATACGTCTCACCGGCATCAATCACACACTGCCCAGAGCCATCTGCGAAGAGAAGAAACAAAATGCAGAAAAACAGAAATGTGGGAGCTGGTGAATAAGAGATGAGGTCACGTCCAGCAGGTGATGCTACAGAGTGGGCCGGTCAGTCTTGCATTTCAAAGGCAGAAAGTGCTTATGTGAGATATAAAGCCACACAATCAATGTAAGACGTGGTATTTATTTTACCCCGTTGCATTTTTTTATCGGCAAAAAAAAGACGCTGCCTCGCCTGAGTGTGAGATACACACACTTTGAACAAATAAATCCCCCCCTGGCAAAAAGCCAAACTGCATTCGCATGAAATTGTCTCTGCATTCCTTGCAACAAGCGAACAAGGACAGCAATTACAGCTGGACGCACGCCTGAAAATCCAAAGCACTTTAGCTGCGCAGTAGTAATGTGATATTTCTATTTTCTCAGCCCGCAATCCCATCCGGCACCCTTTTGAAAATTGATGCGAGGTTATAAAACGCCCTGTGCGATGAAAGCCCAAGAAGCATATTAGTGAAAATTTTGTTTGGTAATAAAAGTTCTAGTTTTGCCTTCAAGGCTTTATGGAATTAGGAATCACAAACTGGTAGCTCTACTTTGTTTGTGTTCCATCAAAGACTACACTATGTTCTTTACAGTCTGTGTTGGTTGTGAAGTGGTCACAAAAAACGTTTTGGCTGAATTTTAATGGGCTTCTTGACCCTGTCTTGCCCAACCAAGAACTGATGTGAATATAAGAAGATTAACACAAAGCTGTATATGGTAACAGATGGACTGTAGACCATCTCAGTGGACAGTACAACGCTTAGGGAAGTGCTCCTGTGACTCAAAGGTCACTGGTTCAAATCCTGAACCAGTAAATCGTCATTAAGATGCCCTCTAGCAATATACTGACCCCAAATTCCACTTCCCAGGGCCTGAACAGCTGCCCACTGCTCTTGCATGGGTGGGATAAATCCAGCCGTCACATTCCATTGTTTTTTTCACAATAACAAATAACCCTTACTTCCATGGCATCACTGCTAGGTTAAAGAGGGGGTCAATGAAGCACTTGAACACCCAGCCAAGAATGAACATGAGCTTTGGAGGACTTACCTTAACAGTACATGGTGTAAGAGGGAATGTAGCTCATCTTATGGGGTAGCCTAAGAGTTTGGGAAGTGCTTCTGTGATTGGAGGGTTACTGGTTCAAATCCCAAACAAGTTATCAGTGTCACTGAGGTATACTCTAGCAAGGTACTGACCCCGAAACTCTGCACCAAGGGAACCGAACATCAGTAAACTCGAGCGTCATCCAGAGATATAACCGTTCATTCATGTCTTAGAATATAAGTTGTTCAGACAGCCAACAGTGCTGTCCATTTACCATTGCCATACCGTCAACAGTTTACACTCATCTCAGTCAGGATGGGAAGTGTCATTCTCTATGGCAGCCTGACTCAATCTGTTATAAATCTAGCAAAGTATTGACCCCTAAACTCTGCCCCCTGGGTGCTGAACAGCTGTTCATTTCTCCTACATGGATGTGAAAAATCCAGAGGTCACATTGCGTTGTTGTTTTCACAAAGATAAATTAACACTTTACTTTTGAGTTCCCAAGCCTCTAAACCGAGTGGCGTACAAATCCAGGTAACTCAAAGTTACTGGAATTGCCCATCACAGGTTTAGAGGTAATGACCACAGAAAGTTGTCAACACCACAATGTGTCCTCTGGATTTATCTCTAATGACAAGTAGACAGCTGTTCAGCTCCTGGGGAGCAACATTTGGGGGTCAGTATCTTGCTAGAAAGAACCTTAATAACACCTTTTAGGGATTTGGGACTTGAAACGATGACCTTTATGAGCACAGAAGCACTTCACTGGTTTTCCAGAGATATCCCTCCTGATCACAGGATCACTTCAGTGGTATTCTTGTGATTTCCCTCCTGATCTCAGGATTACTTCACTGTGTTTTTTCTGTGGTTTTGATAATGCAATCAGCGGTGGGCAAGTCCAGTCCTGGAGGGCCAGTATCCATCATGAATTTTGACTCAAACAGTAGGTAGCATAACAGTTAAAGTGTTTGCCCCATGATCAGAAGGTCACCAGTTTAAATCCCAGTATAGGTACCACAGAAGTATTCATGAGCAAGATATTGTCCCATCTTGGTTGCCCACTGCTCCTTCATGGGTCAAATGCACAGGTCACATTTGGTTGTGGTGCACTGTGTGCTATGCTGTGGTGTGTTCACAATGACAAATCACTCCCTTTCACATTCACGCCTGATCTCAGGTATATCCTCCAGGATTCTGGGATTACCCCACCTCTTCTCTAAACCTCAAGTACCATCCAGAGAAATGACCCTTCATTTCATGGATGAGATTACAATTTGTCTTACACTAAGTGATATAATTTAAGTGCTGCCCCCTCCCCCTCCACCCTGGGAGCCCACATGATGTCTGTTGCGTTCGCTGAACCTTGAAGATACCGCCATCACCTGAAGGCGCAACCATCTGCCGTACCCCCGTACGAGAGTGTGTGTAAATGAGCTCTTTATAACAATGTCTTTCTCTGTCCTGCAGGGTATTTGACAGTCACGATAGAGCCCTTACCACCTGTTGTTGTGGGAGAGACGGTGACGCTGAAGTGCAACTTCAAGACCGATGGCAGATTGCGAGAGATTGTCTGGTACAGGGTGAGTACTGCTCCACATAGCAATCATCCTCTTTCGCTTTTTCACACTTTTCTTTATGCATTGCAATGTCATTGTGATTCAAGCTTTCTATCTCGTCGTATGCAAACAAGCATTATGGT
This sequence comes from Distichodus sexfasciatus, assembly GCA_032718565.1. Classification (NCBI taxonomy): domain Eukaryota; kingdom Metazoa; phylum Chordata; class Actinopteri; order Characiformes; family Distichodontidae; genus Distichodus; species Distichodus sexfasciatus. The sequence continues at coordinate 200,020 of JAVGVS010000510.1, read as the reverse complement.
CTGTTGTCTGTGGCTTACTGCAAATTGTTTCTGGTGGGCAGACGTTGTTGGTGACATAGCTGAACAGTAACAAAGTTAAGGTAATTGAGCACTGGATTCATTTCACTTTCAACTTCTTAGTGAGTGGCTTGCTTGAACAGCCAATTTGGCTATTGTAAAAATGACCACTTTTACAGAAGATCAAGTTGAAGACTCCCCACTAGAGCACCCAAGGTCTTGATTGATTTGTGTTTGAGATTTTTGAGATGAGAACCACCACTTTCATTGTTTTAAAGGTTGGTAGACTTAAACTGGTTGTTTGGAGTAACTGAAACCCTGTTCTTGGTGACCTTACAATTGGAGGATCGAATCCCAGAAGACTCTGAAACCACAGTTTAGGCCTTAAGAAAGATCCTGTCTAGCTAGAATGTGAAGTTGTTCTAGGCAAGCCTCCCGATAAATGTGGTAAATGCACTATAGTTGACATCCAACTAGCGTAATGGCACTCTGTGTGATCGGCGTCGCAGTGAGCAAATGAGCACTTCCATTTTTCGCAGCCCCTCCGAGTCGAGACGTGAGACGCCGCTCTCTCCAGCAGCTTGTCTGAATCTGTTATGAAAAGGGATTGGCGACTCGGCCCAGGGTTTCCCAGCGCGGCATTCAGCCGGTCAGCACCACCTTTTAATGGATCGCAGCTGGGCACTTCACACTTATTAGGCCCCGGCTAGTATATCGCATAGTGGGGGTGCTGGGCTCAATTATGCGCTTTAGGAGTCTTTTTGTTTTTTTTCCCGTCATTGTGCCGTACCTCACAGTGTGTTTTGAATAATGAACCTCACACCGCCACCGAGTGTTTGCCAGACATGCAACTGAGCTTCAGAGCTTCAAGCTAGACTGCAAAAGTTCAAGACGTGGAAAATAAAGCAGGTCAGAGGGTGATCAAAGAAATCGGCTGAAACCGTGATTCACAGGCCAAGTTCGGGTTGAGGCCTTTCGTTGGATCCAACAGTTGATGTGATGTACAAACGAGAGACTCTTAACACTTCTGTGCATCATGTCTGCTTAAGAATAATGCTTGTTAAATTCAAATATTTTCCTCGTGCATCAGATGAGAAACCAGGGCGAAATACGGGTTGACCCCTTCTCAAGCACCAGCTAGCAGGGTGGTCGTAGCATGGTTTGTTGCTAGATGTTAATGCAACAGCTACCAGTCAACGTTCCAAAAAAATCAATGTCATTGAATAAGAGACAATATGTTCATACGTTACTTATCGATCAATCAGTTGATTGCAGTCTACACTTATCATTAGTATAAGGTGTGTTCAGCTGTGTGGAAATGTAGGACGTCATTTTTGTCCCAGCTTGTATTCTCCACTTACCACCTGCACCGACTCGCCTCTGCAATTTCTGACCTTTTTCACCGAAGGGAGGAAAAAGAGATTAATAGCACTTTACATATTAGCCACAGTCTCATACATCATACCACGATATCGGACAGTGCCGTCCAATCAGAACGCAATCTCAAAGGCGTGTGTTTGGTTTTTGTTTGAGGCTCATTCATCTGAAGATAGACTGTGTGGGCTTAGATGAAGGTTAACCTGCAAATCTTTTATGAAATGAAAGACTCGATATGGTGCCCTTCAACAGTTGGAATTAAAGTGAAACTGAAGGATTATTTGTCATTTTGAACACAGCACAGCTCACCGTGCACCACAACAAAATGTGACCTCTGCATTCCATCTGTGAAGAACCAAATACCAGCTGACGTGCTGTATAGACGGAACAGTTCTTGAGGATGGTACTTTGCTCATGAGAACCTCAGTGGTACCTTTACCGGTCCGGAACTTTAACTGGCAACCTTCCGATCAGGGGCCAATTCACTAACCGTTACACTACCAACTGCCCCAGGGTTATTTGGTCTGTAACTAATAGGGTTGTTAGGTCTGAACCTAAAATTCTTACATCACTGATTAACTAAAGCCAAACTAAATAGCCAAACTAAAGACTAAGAGTAAATCTAAAGTAGCTGTGAAGAACATAAGACGAAAGCTGACTAAAATTAATGACTAAAAGTTGACTACTTTAAAACAACTTAAATACAGACAGAAACCACTACAAATGTAACTCGAGATTAAAAAGCATTTTCATCTAAAGGTTAAGACTAAATGAAATAATAGGTTATTTAGATGTAAAGATCAACACAAAAACTACAATAGCTGCCAATTGACTAAAAATAACGACTTTGTAGGTTAAGTAAAACTATGAGTGCTAGAAATACCTAAATTGCAACTAAAACTAACAAGTTTACATGTTGAGAGTAAATTTATTATAGTAACAACTGAAAAGTAATGACTAAAAGGTGACTAAAACTGTAACGATTTTTGGCCAACTAAAACAAAAAACTAAAGGGATAGAAATAACTAAATTGCAGCTAAAACTAATAAGTTTATGTTCATGTTAAAATTAAATCTAAAGTAGCTGCCAAGTGGCTAACATTAATGACTAAAAGTTGACTAAAACAAACAGCTTTTTCTCAACTAAAACTATGAAGGATAGAAATGACTAAGTTGCAACTTAAACAAGTTTATTATGACTAAATCTAAAGTTGCTAAGTGACGACTAAAAAGTAAGGATTAAAAGATGCCAGAAAACTGTAGCAACTTTTTGTTGACTAAAACTAAAAAGCAAAACAACAGAAAAAAAAACTAAATTGCAGCTAGAAGTAACAAGTTAATGTACACGTAAAGACTAAGACTAAAAGTAGCTACCATACTACTAAAAAGTAATTACAGAAAGTTCACCTACATTGTAAAAACTTGTTGACTAAAACTATGAAGGATAGATGTGACTAAAGTGCAGCTAAAGCTAAACAGCTAAGTTTATTTATATGGAAATTTATATTAAGGCTAAATATAAAGAAGTTGCCAAGTTACAACCAAAATGTTACGACTAAAAGTTGACAAACTGTAATGACTTTTTTTGGACACAAACTAAAAACTAATGGGACAGAATGGGACTAAAACTTTTTGTCCATTAAAACTATGAAGGATAGCAATACCTAAATTGCAACTGAAACTAACAAGTTTATTTCCATGTAAAGACTAAATGTAAAGTAGCTGCCAAGTGACTAAAATTAATGACTAAATGCAAGCATGCCATTTTATCAACTAAAACTATGAAGGATAGAAAAGAAAGTGACCAAAACTAAGAATAATTTTTGTGTAAAGATTAAGGTTAATCCAAATTAGCAGTGGAGTGTGTTTCGATGCAGCAGGTTGCGTGTTGCCTCGCGTTACGGAATTCTCGAGCAGAGATAAGCTCGCTTCGCTAATGAAGAAGCTGCTGCTAAGATCTTTAATTCAAACAGCCGCCGCCTTGCCTCGCCTCGGAGCTTTCGATTAGCTTCGGCGAATCCCGAAGGCGTAGATCAACTCCGTTTACGTCGGAGCGAGGTTAAAAAACGAGCCATTGACAATTTAGTCAAACAGGAGGCAGAGATTAAAGACACTCCGACTGCCGAGCGTGGATAATTGATTTATAATGTGGCGAGGCTGAAGCGGAGTCGGGGGCCGCGGGGGATGACAGGGGCCGGGGCTCGCCGCCTCGCGGCTTTTTGATTAGCGCTCGATAGCGGATGTTGATGGCTTTGTCTGCTACGAGGCTCATCAAACGCACGGCGGATGTCGATGCTAAACTCGACCCACATTGGTTAAAATCGCATGGGTCATTCTCCACAGAGGTTTCCATGACGAAGACAACATTGCTCTTTGTTTAACTGAGTGATTATTGTGAGCACACTACACAACCTGCTGCTTCAAAACACAGCTTTATTAAGATTACAGCCACTTTAGATTTAGTCTTAGTCTTGGTGCGCGTTAGTTTTAGTGAAAGTTGAGTCCTTTCTATCCTTTCTAGTTTTAGACAAAATAAAATACTTAGTTTTAGTTAACATTTAGTCACTATTTTTAGTTACTTGGCAGCTACATTAGATTGTCTTAGTCTTTAGACATAAACCTACTAGTTTTAACTGGAATTTAGTCTTTTATACACTTCACAGTTTTAGTCAACAAAAGGTCATTACCTTTTAGTCAACTTTTAATTATTATTTTTTTTGTCGTTTGGCATCTTAGATTTAGTCTTAGTCTCTGGGTTTAGTCTTGTTCTTAGTCTTTAGACTAAAATGCGCATTAATCTTAAGTCACCTTTTTAGTCATTCCTGACCTTCATACCTGTTTGTCAGCGTAGTTGTATTTTAGTTAACTTTTATTAGTTATTTTAGTCAGGTTTAATCTTTTATTCTTTGCAGTTACTTTCGAATTTTTCTTAGTCATTAGATAAGGAAGTTAATAAGTCTTAAGCCAGATTTAAAGTCGTTGCTGTCCTTCATAGTTTTAGTCAGCAAAAAGCAGATACATTTTTGGCAGGTTTTAGTCATTATTCAGACAAAGTTATAGTCTATGAAAAATATGTTTGTCACTTGGCGACTATTTTTGATTTAGTTTTATTCTTAAGGTGAAAATGTGAATTAGTTTGAGTTGTTTCTTCAAAGTTTTAGATTTTAATTAGTATTTTTAACAACTACTTTAGATTCAGTCTTAGTCTAAGTCTGCAGACAAAAATGCTTCTTAGTTTTTGTCGCATTTTACTTATTTCTATCCTTCATCACTTCGCAGCTACTTAAGTTTTAGTCTTTGCTTAAGTCTTAATATTTAGATGAACATTTTTTTATTAGTTTAAATCACATTGTGTTTACTTCTATTCTTCACAGTTTCAGTGGAAGATTTTTTTCTAGAAGCTACAAATAGCGTGTTATCGTTTCTAAAGCATCGTTGAGAGGAACTGAAGAGGTGCTCAGAATCTAGCAAGCGTCCGTAGGGAGTTTTCTCTTCCTGATAGCACCTGGTAGAGCTGCTTGTTCTGATTATGTCACTCTAATGAAGAGGTGCCCGGGTCGGCTCCCAGCGGTGCATTGCATCGCCTGGCGTCGCATGGCGGTGGTGGAAGCTGCGGGGATTCCGTTCTGATGCCCGCTGAATGGCACTACTCCTTCATTACTCCCAATCTGGACTAGTTTCCTACTCCACCTCCTTCTAAATCCTCCCCACAATTCAGCAGGCTATAAAGGGCCTAAATATGACGTCGGTTTGTAGGCAGTTTGTTGGATTTTCCAGCTTCTGGATTTTTCAGGATTCCAATGAATGATACATAAAAATTTGAAAATAGAGTATTCTGGGTAAAATAATGGCATGTAAAAATGTTGATGAGAGAAAACACTTCTATAGTTTTTTTGACTAATAAAATGGAAAAAGTTACATCAAGACTAAGACTAAATCTAAAGTAGCTGCCAAGTGACAGCTAAAAATAATGACTAAAAGTTGACAGAAATTGTAACCACTTTTTGTCAACTAAACCTACAAAGGATATAATTAAATTGCAGCCAAAACAATGTTTATTTATGTTTATAGACTATCCTTCTTAGTACATCAAAAGTACATTTTAGTGAACTTTTAGTCTTACCTTTAGTCAAATTATTTAATGCTAATCTTTTTGTTGCATCTTTGGTGCGTAGAAACAGAATTGGTTTTCACTTGATATTTTATAGGTAGTGTTATTAAAGCTATAAGAAACTTTGTGTATTACAGTGCCGTGACTCACACTCTCCATTCCCGCTGTCATATCCATGACCGTGGTCAGTTAGAGTGAAATTTATTTCATGCAAAGGCCACTGACCTGCCATTGCAGCTTCTCTGTTCCAGCAAATTTATCTTGTCAAGACGTTTTGCCTTTTCTCTGTTGGGAAGCTGGTGGTTTAGAGCTTTGACCTTTCTGCTGTTATGAACAAATTGGACATATTTCAGCTTAACAATGTTCACGAGAGCGCTGGTGTTGTTGCGTTCTGCTCAGTTGATACCTCGGTACCACCTACGCAGTTAATTAACTTATAGAAAACATAAATCCGAACAAGAGCCAGTGTCTGCGCGAGCTTGAGCAGCTGTATATTTGGAGGCATTTTTAGGAATATATTGATTTTTCTGAATTGCCAAAGTGCCAGAATTTTTGGTAAATTTATTTCTTTAAAAGGAGAGACCTAATAGGACAACACAAATATCCTCTGTAACTATTGTCATGAATTTCCAAAATTTTGGCAAACGTTGGACCTGGTAATATGAAAAATCCCTTTGTGACAATGTCTGTCATAAAATGTGCTATTAAAATAAAATATGCTTGCTAATATAAACCAGATATTATATCTATCCATCAACAGCTGTGGTCTTTGTGGAGTAAAACATAGAGAAAACGGAGAAAGAGGAACTACGCTCCCATTTTTATGACACACCTGCCAAACCGCCGTTGTGCTCCCAACACCTCAATAACTGCAGCCGGCTTATCTGGGATCTGTGTAAATATGATCAGGCACAAATCCATTGTGTACTAACAACCGCCACCTCAGAGGGTATTTAGATAAGGCAGCATTCATAAGAAACTCGGATTTGTGCTGCAGAGTGCTGCCGTAAAGCCTGACAATCGTCGATCTCCAGTTATTTTTGCATACAATGCAAGTTTTATTGCGGTAGATAAGCTTTACCGAGGCACTCGTCTCGAAATGCTGCTTCGACATTCAGCATCAGGAAGCGCTTCTAAAAGGGCTGTTTTATTTGGGGCTTGTGTAGGTCCATTTATGCTGGTCTGGATAAATGGATGGTGGAATGGATGGATCACACATCCATATGTCCATCTATTTGTCCATGCGTCCAAATCAATAAGAACGTCACACAAGCTAAACTTTTTACTTATACGCTTTGTAATTTAGTTGTGATTAGTTTTGGCTGTGTCATGTTCATGCTGGTTTGGACAAACTGATGGATGGATAGATGGATAAAGGATAACTGGACAAAGCAATGAACAGGTGACTGGATGGATGGAGCATGGATGGATGGGTTAAAGCATGGATGGATGGATGGATGGATGAACAGATGAATTATTGGACAAATAAATGGAGAGATGGATGGCTGAACAGAATGAAGAATGAGTGGGTGGACGGCTGGAGGAATGTGTGTTGGTGAGTGGGTGAATGTAGAATGGAAGGAGGAACTGATGGAGGAATGGATGGATGGATGAAAGAATGGCTGATTGGATGGACGAATGGATGGATGGACGGACGGACAGACGGACGGACCGATGGATGGACGGACGGATGGACGGATGGATGGATGGAAGAATGGCTCATTGGATGGACGGATGGATGGATGGATGGATGGAAGAATGGCTCATTGGATGGATGGACGGATGGACGGACGGACGGACGGATGGACGGATGGATGGACGGACGGATGGATGGATGGACGGACGGACGGACGGACGGACGGACGGACGGACGGACGGACGGACGGATGGATGGACGGACGGATGGATGGACGGATGGACGGACGGATGGATGGATGGACAGATGGATGGATGGATGGAAGAATGGCTCATTGGATGGATGGTCGACCAGACAGACTGATGCATGGACAAATGGATGGATGAATGGCTGACTGACTGGAAGGATGGATGGATGGATAATTGGATGAATGGAGGAAAGACAGATGAATGGATAGAGGACAGACAGCAAGACTCTTAATTTATTGCCATTAGCACAGATCCAAAACAATTAGAATTCAATTGGATTTCTTTTGTGTATTTCACAGCAATTCAGCGTGTAAAAGGTGTGTTGGAAAAACAGCATGCCAAATTGCTGTTTCTGTAATTAGCAAAAGTAAGCAGCTCTGGATGGCTTCTAATTGCCATAAAGGTAAAGGCCAAACACGTTAGGGCTTCAGTTTCATTCACGAAAGTGTTGAGCACGAACATGCTCCCTCTGCTGGCTGTATCGTTATTAAATTTCTCAAGCATTACATCTGTGATGGGATTTGTTTGTACTGTGTAGCTCTACAGTGAGCTTCAACCTTGTCCACTTTGGGTCAAAGTCACTTCCCGGGAGTACACTGAGTACTTTCTCTCTGGGCACTCCAGTTTTTCTTGGACTCGGTCTCTCCTGCCGGACTGAGCTGCTGCCTCACGTCACCGCAAATCCCATTAGTGCTGTTGACACCGGCGTTTTCTGTTGCACTATGCAAATGCCATAGCTCTTGGCGAGATAGACGGGATTTCAGCAAGGTGGGGGATGCTGCCAGCACTCGTGGTCTCAAAAAACACCGCCCATGGTTAGTATCCAAGCACTCGTCTTGACTCAGAAGTGATGTTTTCAAACTGATCTGGTTTCCCGAACCAAGAGCTACTAAAAAACTGGGAAGATGGAAGCACAGCACACAGAGCATCACAACAAAATTTCACCTCTGCATTTGACCCATCCGTGAAGGAGCAGTGGGCAGCTTGTTGCCAGTCCCCAGGGAGCGGTAGCTTGGGGATGGTACCTCGTTCATGAGTACCTCAGTGATACCTTTACCAGCTCAGGACTTGAACCGGTAACATTCTGGTCTACTCCCTAGTTTCGCAACGCACCGCTCACAAGCTAAACGAGCCACCGTAACGTCTCGTGTGAGAAAAAACGTTGCCTGCATCGCTCTCCTTTTTTTTTTTTTTCCCCCGTCCTCGGGAAAATCAACAGATGGAAGTTCCGCCGCTAATGGTCCTCTAAATGTAGCGTTGTGGCTAATGAGCTCCAGTTATGTTAAAAGATTGAATTGTGCAGCTCGGAGAAAATCATTACCGGTGCGATAGAGGCAGGAGCGCCTTATCTGTGTTTGAAATGGAAGGGAAAAATGGAATGCTAATATTCTTCCGGGATTTCTTAATTAGTCTTATTCGAGACCCCTTTTTCCACTCCAATTCATTTTCGTGCGCAGCGATTTCTCACCCAAGCCAGAAGAGCGGAAGGGGTGGTGAGGGGGAAAAGAGCTAAAGTTGGAAACCAGGACCTTTTCTCTTCAGTGGAGATCAGTTTAATCCGTAATTGTGTTGAGAAAACGTATTATTTACATTGCTCCTACATACTTGTGTTGTTACAATCTTCGCTTGTCAGTTAATAGAGACTCAACAGTCAACCGATATGGTTTTTTATTTTTTGTCAGGACTGATGCCGATGCTGATTATTACTATACAAAGAGACTGATAACTGATATTTTGACATTTTCAATATACTATATGTCTAAAAAGTTAAATTCTCACACTTGCACTGTACGTTTGTGTGTGGGCACGTAGTTGTAGTGATTGTGATGAAGTGTTGCACCTTGTGAGGATTTTCCCTCATATCTTTAAACACAAAAAATATGAAAATATTATATTGCTACAAAATAATAACATATATATATATATTATATATATATATATATATATATATATATATATATATATATATATATATATATATTAGAATTAATATAATATACTTTTTTTAATAGTATTTATTAATTTCAACTGTTTTTCAAAAATGACATCAAAAATGCTTAAATATTTTTAAAATAATAATAATAATAATAATAATAATAATAATAATAATGAAATGCAAATTACATTCATAAATAATATTTTATATTATAATTTTTTTAATATTTATGTGAATTATATTTTTAGGGGGGGACATGGTGTGTGAGGAACTGATTTTCCCCTAAATGATAAGAAAAGCAGTTTTTGTGTCTTTGTGAGGACATTTCCACATGTGAGGAGTGTTCCTTTTGCAGGAAAAGTTAGGGTTCATTATGGATGGAGCTCACAAAGATAGCAAGACCAAGTCTCTGTGTGTGTGTGTGTGTGTGTGTGTGTGTGTGTGTGTGTGTGTATGTGTGCACCTACCAAGACAACATATGCTCCGTTCTGTTGTAAACTGTGCTAATTACTGGAATTATTTCTTTTCTTGCAATCCTATCAGCTCTCAAAATCCATCCCGCTTTAAGCTCAGCGTGTTCGGCTTTGATTCATCGTTGCATATTTTCACAGTTGATGTATTTACACACTGCAATGGAGGAACAGCCGCTGCGTTATTATATTTTATTATATAACTAACAGTTTTAGCGGCAGAAAAACGGGAGTTCGAATCACAGCATAGCCATTATCTCACAAAATGCATTGCATTGTTTCTCTACCTTTCCCTACGGAATGATTGTTATGCACATTGTGGACTTTGCAGACGAACTCTGACCCAATCTGGATTTCCAGATGATTTAATTTGAGCCAGAAGGCCAGACTGCCCCGGGCTGGGGTCAGAGATGGTGTGAGAAATGGATGCGAAGCCAGAGATGGCAGAAAAATGAACCTTTAACCAGACGGAGATTGAGTCTCAGGCCTGGTCCTATTCCAAGAGCTTTGCTACTCTCCTAATGTCATATTACCATTTTTAGGGACATTTTCTCGCTTCTTTGCTTAAGCCGAGCCCTAGGCTAGTTTCTAGCGAGTACAGCTGCTTTGCTAATGCAGATCGATTATTAGTGATGCAACTTATACTTTTACAAATATAACATGCATCCTGTGAAATCCTCCTTTAAATCTCAGACTGTTCGTTTTTCTTTGAATGTGTTAAGTGTTAAACCTTTCTGCGGTCGTGGAGCGATCGAAGGTAAACTCGGCCGCTTAGCGGATGGGTTGAATAGGTTATCGAACTGGATGATTGATTGATTGACTGATTGTAGTGTTCACTGAAAAAATGTGACTTTTTGAGGCCGAGTTTTTACAACAAGGTTTCTAAAAATCACAAGGTCAAGTCTCTGTGAGCAGAAGTCATGAGGTTTACCTCAGCTTTGTATGTAGAAACACCACACTGTGTTAAATAATAAAAATAAAACAAATTTGTTCATTTATTTCCTCATTGAGGTCATGGAGTCATGAATAATCACTGGTGAGAAACCAGACTTTTGGTCACCTGAGACCAGACCTTATTTATTAAATTTTACATTTATTTTTTACTAGCGATGAGGCCAGAAACTCAGAGGTGAGAGTGGATGTAACGTTGGGAAAGGCTTCAGAAGCCACTGCCCTCTCGCCGTCCCGTCGTTTGAGGCCTGCCGAGGCCTTGCTTCTGCCAGAGCTCTTTCGCTTTCAGAGTTAACACAGACGCCATGCTGCGTTGTGAAAGACGACACCAGCAGGGTTCGGCATGTTGAATATGTAGTTGAACAGCGTGGGGGCGACGTTCGATCCAAAAGCAACACGACCACACGGAGTGACGCAACACGCTTATCCCCCTCGGCAACCGGCAGGAATAAAGGAATGTTCCTGCAATTTAATAATGTTTCCCATCTAATTAGCTGAACATCTCATTTCCTTGTTTGCGTTAAATCACAGGTTTTACGATTCGATACGATTACGATTATCAGGTCAACGACACAGTACAATTCGATATGATATGTTAATGCATCACGACGTCAATTTTTCTACTTTACTTCATATTGCACACAGATCGGGCAGCCAGAGTTACTACCAGGATGTTCTTTTTAACTAAAATTTTATGCCGCAGCCAGAAAATCACCAAGCAATGTGATTATGATATAATCCAGGGGTTTTCAACTGGTTCTGTTCCAGGGACCACCACTCAGACTAAGCAATAGTGTATGACTGTACACTGTGTGTTTGTGGGGGGTTTTCTATTACTTTATTGATATTTGCAGTAAATTCATAAATATGCCCAAAATCATCTGGAAATGTTTGGAATAATGAGTAAACTGAAATAATTTTTAAAAAGTTTCATTAGTGAAGCTGGATTGGACCAACTGCAATGTTGTCGTGGACCACCAGGGGGGCAGCAGACCATTGTTTGAAAACCCTGATATAATCGATTATGGTCTGCCATTACACTGACGCAGAATTGTTCACGTCCACGATGCGTCGATTATGTGATTAATTATAGCATCCCTAGTGTAATGTGATATGAAAAGAAAAAAATTAAGTGAGCAAAATTCAGCATCCAGCATGTGTCCCGGCAATTGACTTATATACAGCTACGGCTTATATCGTACAAACATGCATCAGATTTTACTTATAGATTTTAACACGTTTAATTGAGCACCAAAATGTGCCCTCTTGAGGCCATAATGTATAATCTAACATAGCTGAACTGAATTATTTTACTGCTTGTATAAACTCATATTTTAACTTAGGAACGTCTGCAATGTTTTTGTTCCAGTTTCCGTTTTTTGCTTGCAAAATTATGCCAATTTACTGGGTTTTCAGGAAATTCATTCATAATCCCATCTGGGGTCGCGACCATCAACTACGAACCTAACCACGTTCTGTGTTTCCGACAGCTGTGAATCACTTCCATTAGGTTCCACTGGGGCACCGATTCAGATCGATAGGCCCGAACTCTGCCACGTGAACCGCAGCTATCTGGGTCAGACGCTCGGCAGCGCAGAAACAATTAAAGCGGCTAGCTTCTCCACTACTGGGTATAACACACGCCAGAGAGCGAGGGACGAGGTCTGTAATAGATTTTTGTCACTGTAATATGAGAGAGATACGCGAGGCCGACCTCCTCCAAGTCCAGCGTTGCTGGTGAAGAGGGTGTTGGGCCGTCATCAGAGTTAGCAGGATATTAATCCGACTCGCGTAATATTAGCCCCTGTGTAAGAAGGGATTTGGAGGGCAGCTTCTGCCTAAACTCCTCTCTCCTGACTTGAGTCTGGTGCTGCTTGATTCCAAAATTGTTCAATGAGCCAATGATTATATTAGTTTCAAAGCCAAGTGTGAAGATTAGGGAGTTGGCCCCGTGATTGGAAGGTCAGTGGTTTAAGTTTCCGAACTGGTAAAGGCACCACTGAGGTACTCATGAGCAAGGTACCATCCCCAGTTACTGGCAAAAAAAAAAGCTGCCCACTGCTCCTTCACGGATGGGTCTAATGCACAGGTCAGGGCAGTTGGTAGTGTAGCGGTTAAGGTGTTTACGTGATGATTGGAAGCTAGCTGGTTCAAGTCCTGGTCTGGTAAAGGTACCACTGAGGTACTCATGAGCAAAGTACTGTCCCCAAGCTACTGTTCTCTGAGCACTGCCACTGAGGGGTCAATTGTAGAGGTAAGGGGCAGTTGGTGTAGTGGTTAGGGAGTTGGCCCCATGATTGGAAGGTCACTGGTTCAAGTCCTGGTCTGGTATAGGTACCACTGAGGTACTCATGAGCAAAGTACTGTCCCCAAGCTACTGTTCTCTGAGCACTGCCACTAAGGGGTCAATTGTAGAGGTAAGGGGCAGTTGGTGTAGTGGTTAGGGAGTTGGCCCCATGATTGGAAGGTCACTGGTTCGAGTCCCAACTGGTAAAGGTACCACTGAGGTACTCGTGAGCAAGTAAAGCTACTGCTCCCTGTGTGCTGCCACCCTCCAGCATGGTTGGGTCAAATGCAGAGGTTAGGAGCAACTGGTAGCATAACGGTTAGGGAATTGGCCCTGTGATTGTGTTGGAACCGATAAAGGCACAGTTGCTAGTGCAACAGTCAAGGAGTTGGTGATCAGAAGGTCACTGGTTCAAGTCTCAGACCAGTAAAGGGACCACTGAGGTACTCCTCAGCATTATTTCATTTAAAATTGAGAAATTGCTTCTTTTTGGGAAGCGACTCCCAACTCTACTTGTGTCCTAGTACTTGTGATGCAGCGAGAGAAGAAAGCTGGGTCCGAACCCACAGCCTCGGAATATAGTTTAGAATCTGTAAAGGTGAATTATTCCGCTCACGCCGATCCAGGATTTATGGCTCTAACGGCACGATGATGTGCTAAACAGCGTGTCAGAAGCCCAGTGTTTCAAGGAGGCCTTTTTTTTTCTTCATCTCCTCTCTTTGAGCCACTCAGAGCCACCGTCTCCGGAACCAATCGATTGTTTGACGCGTATTCTGTCACCTTGCCTTCGCCCTTGCCCAATCCCGCCACATCTCGTGGTCAGCGCTGATCTAATCCCATCAATTGATCATTCCAGAGTCATTTCCTGACACGTACATTTATTTACCGCTCCATCCTTTCTGTCTTTCAAACTGTTTTTCTCTAAGAGACTCACTCTATCAGATACTGTTTCATTCTCCATTAGACTTGTTCTCTATATCAGACTTTACCTTTTTTCTTTCATTTTCATTTGTCCTTCTTTCTCTTCCCCACCTTTCATTCTTTCTTTGTTTGTCGTTCTTTCTTTTGCTCTTTTTCTTCCTTCCCCTCCTTCTTTCGTTCGTTCTTTCTTTCGTTTGTTCATTTTTGTTTTTACTCCTTTGTTCATTCTTTCTTTCGTTCTTCCCCTCCCTCTTTCATTCTTTCTTTTGTTTGTTTGTCGTTCTTTCTTTTGCTCTTTCTTTCTTCCTTCCCCTCCTTCTTTCGTTCGTTCTTTCTTTCGTTTGTTCATTTTTGTTTTTACTCGTTTGTTCATTCTTTCTTTCGTTCTTCCCCTCCCCCTTTCATTCTTTCTTTTGATTGTTTGTTCGTTCTTTCTTTTGCTCTTTCTTTCTTCCTTCCCCTCCCTCTTTCGTTCGTTCTTTTTTTCGTTTGTTCATTTTTGTTTTTACTCCTTTGTTCATTCTTTCTTTCGTTCGTCCCCTCTCCCTTTCATTCTTTCTTCTGTTTGATTGTTTGTTCATTCGTTCTCTTTCTTTCTTACCCTCCCTCTTTCGTTCTTTCTTTTGATTGTTTGTTCGTTCATCCTTTCTTTCTTACCCTCCCTCTTTTGTTCCTTCATTCATTTGTTTGTTTCTTTGTTCTTTCTTTCTTTCCCTCTCTCTTTTGTTGGTTCTTTTTTTTCTTTCATCCCCTCCCTCCTCTTTCTTTCTTCCCCCTCCAGCCCCTTTTTTTCTCTCCTTCATCCCCTTCTTTCTTTCTTTCATTGCAGCTGTAGTTTGAGGGTGTGGAAGTAAGCTGCTGGTGTTCATATAGATAAGAAAAAGAGTCAGATTCTGGTGGTGGTGGCGATGATGTGAGGAGAGGAGGAAGAGGAGCTGCGCTGTATTCTTTAACCCACATTCCATAAAATCTTGAGTGGATCATGGCTTTCTTTCTTCCCTTTTCCTCCCTTTATTTGCTTCTCTTTGACATTATAATCTCTGATTGCGCAAGTGCCACGTGATGCATCTGGCCTGGAAAATGAACGACCGAAAACTAGTTTTACCACAAAACGGCAGAATCTGTCTCTCTCTCTTCCTCTAATAGACTTTGTTTTTACTTCTCTTTCAGACTCACCTTATCCTTCTTTCACTTTCTTTCTCTTTATCCGACTCTCTTGCTCCCTCTCTCCTTGCTACATGAGTTACTGTCTGTGTTAAGAGGCAGCAGGACGAGCCTCTCCAGAGAGAAGGAGGAGAGAGATACGAGCGAGAATGGTGGTGACAAATGACAGGGCGATTAGAAGAAGCGTTTCTGCTCCCGAATCCCGGAGCTTTATCGTTATCGTGGCTCGGTTCCGGAACGTTCCGACGTGACAAATGGCAGCAGATACGCATCTCTCTCTCTCGACCGGCTGGACAAAACCAATACCGCCGGGGTCAAAGCCAGCCATCGCCGGACTTCAGCTTACACACACCACACACTCAGAAAACCGACTCCAACTGGCCCAGAGCTGGAGAAGAGTGCCGTGTCTCTAATTTGATGACACTTCACTCTTACATTTTGATTAAGTCCTCCGAACTTTTGCCATTGGATTCTTACCGCAGCAGAAAGCCAGATTTTTAAGACGCCAATTTCGTTATTTGGATAATAATGCGTAAATGGATTTTTAAATATTTTATTATGTGCCAAACCTCTTCTTATTAACTTAAGTTAACACATTAGTTTACAAATTAATCTTGTTGTTAATGCCTTTAACGTCTCCAGCCCTACTTTCAACATAGTTTATCTGCATTGTCTCTCCTCTTAAAAATGGTTCAAATTTAATGGTTAAAAATATAACTGCTACTTCAGTTTTTCTTGCCTCTGTTATTAGACTTCTTTGACATAGAGTATGTTTGATAAAGAAAAGGCTTAAGTTGATTTTACGTCTTTACATTTCTATTCGTGTTGCGGCTTCTGCATTTACGTTGCAGCGCTTGCGTTCATGCTGCGGCTTTTGCGTTCGTGTTGCAGCATTTCCGTTCATGTTGTGGCTTTTGCGTTTGAGTTGTGGCTTTTGCGTACCCAGCAGAAGTGGCGCTGGTAGTTCGTCCGAGCGGCCGGCTCTTAGTCACAGTGTTGAGTTAGCGGTGTGGTTAGCGTAGCGGCTGGACGTTAGTGCCATTCGGGTGGTCTGAGTAAGGTTGCGTCTGTGTGTTTTGTGATCGCGGAATTTAGTTTCATTTCCTAACACGCATATGCGTGTTGCATCAGACGGCTGCAACGGATCTGACAGAATTGGAGATGCACAGTGCTGCAGTTCACACACACGCACACACACTGTCTGGTCCATATCGGCCTCACAAAGACAAGATCTGGCTGTAGTGTGTGTGTGTGTGTGTGTGTCAGTGTGGTGGGTCGTTCGGTCGTTTGGGGTGATGAGAGCCGCCGGCGTCCTGCAGGTCTCTGATGACACACACTGCAGCTGTCAGCGCATCAGTTTCGCTGTTAAAACGTCGACTTGCCCGTCAAAGCACCAATCAGATTGCCTGCAGTGTCGCGCTAAACCGGCCACTCAGAAGGGCGTGGGTGATGTAATACAGACAGCTAATAGCTGTTAAAACCTGCAAGAACTGGTTCACTGTGGCAACCGATATTCACTATTGTTTATTACAAGTTTAATGCCAGCCCAACAAAATTGTATCTCTTGACTGCAGCTACAATATTCGAACATGAACACTGAATGTACACTACCAGTCAAAAGTTTGGACGCACCTTCCCATTCAATGTTTTTTCTTTATCTTCATGACTATTTACATTGTAGATTCTCACTGAAGGCATCAAAACTATGAATGAACTGTGTAAAGGCTATATGACCCAGAAGGAGAGTGATGGAGCACTGCGCCAGATGGCCTGGCCTCCACGGTCACCTGACCAAACCCAAGCGAGATGATCTGGGATGAGATGGACCTCAGAGTGAAGGCAAAAGGGCCAACAAGTGCTCAGTATCTCTGGGAACTCCTTCAAGACTGTTGGAAAACCATTTCAGGTGACGACCTCATGAAGCTCATCGAGAGAATGCCAAGAGTGTGCAAAGCAGTGATCAAAGCGAAGATTCAAGAATCTAAGATATAAAACATGTTTTGGGTTATTTCACACTTTTTGTTTCCATATGGGTTCATTCATAGTGCCTTCAGTGAGAATCTACAACGTCAATAGTCGTGATAATAAAGAATAAAACACTGAATGGGAAGGTGTGTCCAAACTTTTGACTGGTAGTGTACATGTCACTGGTCGCCTTTTCTAACTGATTGTATCTGCGCAAATTATTGAAAGTATTGCACAGACTTTAGTTCTCCACTGCTGTTATATCTGCACATACTTGATCCAACCTGATTGAAAGTCAGACATTCTAAAAAAAAATACTGTTATATTTAAAAAACTGTCTGTAGAGAATTTTTGATATTGAAACTGTTACTGACCTCATGCACATTCAGTGTAAGAGACAACTCCAAGACCATGATTGTGACTCTGCACGGCAAAACCAGTTGCTTGTCGCGACGGAGGTTTCCGAGAAAAACGAGCGTTTATGTTGCGTGGGGTAAAATTTTGGATTTTTTGTTTTTAGTGTTTTGAAACAGTGGAAGGTCTATACTGTACTGTTGGGAATAAATTTCACTGCAAAACTTACCCTTTCCATCCTAAAAACGTGACTTTCTTGAGGTGATGAATTCAATTCCAGCAGAATGTTAAACGTTTCTGTTTTGACCGCTCTACTTCAATATTTACAGTAAATCCACCGGTTGACTAGCGTGAAGATATTTCTCCGGAATCCATCTCCGTCTCCCGAGTTCAGTTAACCTAACGCAGGTAGGCTATCCGTGTGGCTGTGAATGCAGCGTAGGCTACCGTAAATGCAAACGTAGCCGCGACCGCACCAAGCGTCTGTGAGTGCTACGGCGATAGTCAACTTCGACGGCAGATTTCTCCGTTTCTCACTTGGCGTGACGGGAGAAACCCGACTCCTTTGAATGTTGATATCTCAGTCATATGTCGTCCGATTCGTTCTATATAGGTATCGTTTGGAAGGTTGATTTATGCCCTTTCATGAAAACATCATAACTCAGTTAGGAAAATTTGCCACAAGCGACTGGTTTTGCGGTGGAGGGTCACAATTGTAGGTTGAATCCTAATTGTCTCTCTTTCTACTTCTAGTTTAAACTGTATATTTTCTATCCTATTCAGATATTGTTTTTTCTATGTGCCTCATTTGTTCTTTGTACCTTATTCTTTGTTGTTTGCACTGTTAAAACTGGAGCCACGTCGTCTCGTCTCTCTGTATGCTTGTACAGTATATAGCAGAGATGATAGTTTACTTTATCTACTCTGACATCTTGTTGCCATAACATTACTATTACTGTTCATGTGGCTTTTGCGTTCGTTTCGTGGTTTTTGCGTTCGTGTTGTAGCTTTTGCGTTCACGTTCTGGCTTTTGCGTTCAAGCCGCAGCAGAAGTGGCGCCGATGGTACGATCGAGTGGATGGCCACTTCGACAGCACATTCGTATTGTGGCTTTTGCAGTGGTGTTGTGACTTTTGCATTCGCATTGTGCCGTTCGCGTTGTGCCTTTCGCGTTCGCGTTGGGGCTTTCACATTGTGGGAATTCGAGATGGAAGTGGTGCTGATGGTTTGATTAAGTTGGCGGCTGTTTAGAGTTTGTAGTAGTCATGGCCAAGTCGGTAAGGCGATAGCCCTAAATTCATTGTGGTCCTGTTGACTTCCAGTCATGCTTCACCTTGGGGTAGTAATGGTTAGTTGGCCCCACAATCAAACGGTTGTTGGTTCAAGTCCCGGACCGTTAAGGTAAAACTGAGGTACTCATGAGAAACTTTTCCTCAGTAAAAAAATTAAGAGAATATTGGTGAATACGACTCAATGTCTCCAGAAATTAGAACAGATCACAAACCCTTCTTAATAGCCTTAGAACTTTTAAGATTTATGTGAAATCCAACCCCCTCGCAATGCGTTCTTCCCGAGTTCATGGGATTACAAGATGGTCGTCTGAAGTGCATTCTCTTTTGGCGAGAATTAAGACTCTTAAAACTGTTTAACGGAAGCATATTGTTAATGACTTTGTCGGATCGACTTCGGAGGGAGAAGGCGGGCGACGATGAGCCGCATTAAGATGAATCTTGCCCAAGTTTCCTGCTGCTAACATTTAGTTAATTAAGACTGAGCCCCGAAATATATAAATAAATAAAAATGAAACAATTGAAAAGCGTCCCAGTTAAGATGAAAGCCAGCTTTTAAGTCTCGATTTTTGTTTGATTGCTGTCTCTCCAGAAGTGGGGGGCAGATGGAGGGGGCTTGCTTAACCGGGCCTGTGTACTACAAGTCGTTAATTGCTCGTCGAGTTAATGATTTGCCAAATCCAAAGAAACGCTCGATTCTCCCTCAAGGCGAGGCGCTCGCTCACGCTAGCAAACGGGGATTGAAATTTCCGTGAGAGTCTGTTTTTGCCGAAGCCTCGCGTGGTGAAATTGGCAGACGTGCGTTCGTGCCTCGTGAGGGCTTTGTGCGATCAGAAGAAGCTATCAAACGTGTTTTTTTATTGTTGAATTATTTACATTCTATGCGTACGGCCTTATCGCGCTATAAATAAATGCTCGCTGGTTGACATCGTTCCACCGTTCACTCCCACGTCGACAGCGTTCCAAGTGGTTTCTAAGTTTGTAATCATTTGTCTAATGCTAAAGGAGTGAAGAAGTGATTTAAAGCATCTCATCTACAGCACCTCTCTTGTTAGGAGCAATGACTGAGTTATGATGCTTTTTATTACCATTACTCACGGGGAGCAGAGAAGCCGGCTGGGATTTTCAACTATAACTCGCGATGAGAAATATCAAATGTAAAACATCGCGTCACTTTAATTTACTTAGCCTGCATTGGCCAATGTCCAGTTTCTGTCGCATCTTTGGTACATTTTGGGGCAGTTAGTAGCGTAACGGTTTAGGGAGTTGCCCTCGCGATCACAAGGTCACCGATTCGAACCCCAGACCGGTAAAGGTACATGGAGATGTTCCGAATCACATCTCCATCGGTGCTGCCCACTGCTCCTTCACCGATGGGTCTAATGCAGAGGTCATATTGCGTGATGAAAAATAGTCATCCACTTTAAATTCACTTGAAATGAATACAGAGAAGGTTTCAACTAATTATCAGGAGACGATATTAGGCTTTTGCTGATTCATTTTTACAATTATTCGACTAATCTAATGGCAATTTTCTTCATTTAATCTAATCATATATTAATGTCTAATTATATTAAAATTTACATAACGCAAGGGCAGCACACTTCTGTTGCCACCCAAGGGGATAACGTGCATTCCCTTACAATGCAGTTAGCTTATCACGTAGCGGATTGCAGTTACGAAACAATAACACAACGCATCAGCACTAAAATTCCATGTTGAATAATTTTTGTAACCCCAATAAGACGGGTTAAAATAAATTAGTTATTGTGAACTGTAGCATTTTAGTTTTTAGCAAATGAAGTATTTCTACTTTTGTTTTGGAAGCCGGAAGTTCTTTAATTTTGACGTGTTGCGGCATGCCTCATGAGCGAGAGAGCGCGAGCGTACCTGCGGAGCGAAGTAAAAGAATATTGAAAAGTTGGTAATAGAACAGCGAAGTTGGAAAGCAGAGTTTGAAGGATTCGAGGTTCTTTGAAGTTCACCTGGAGTGGCGGACTCTTTTGTTGTTGTGTGTGTACGTGCTTCCCGTGCTCCTGTCTCGGTCAAGTTTTGGGACCCCCAAAGATTCCCTTGGAGAAGGAGATGCAATGGTGAATTAGATGGCGAGCCGCCCAGTCGGATTCCAGAACTCTGCTTGATTCCACTGCACTATTGGAGGTTGAAATCAAGAGCGGTAGGATCGCTCCAGCACCAAAACTGGACAACCAAACACGCAATTGCTCCATATAATTCCATATAATTTTGTTATTAAGGGAAAAGGGCCCATTTTATTTAATTGTAATTTGTGTGTTCTGTTAAATCGTTATAAATACAAGTTCCTTTCTACACAAAGTAATCAAGGCCTGGTTATTGCACTTGTGTGTAGCTCCTATCGAACCTGGTAGAAGGTGTACTTGCCCAGGAGTGGGTTACATAACCGACATCGTCAATTATCAAATAATCGACCCAGCCCTGGTCTCATTAACCTGGCATTTAGCAGACGCTCTTTAGGTGCATTTCCCAAAAGCATAGTTGATAACGACGTTAGCAACTATCATCCCCGTTAGCAAACACATTTGGGCCGATTCTGGCTGAGTTGTGGCACAGTCGGTTCACTGTCGGCACAAGCAAACATTGCGGGCCGGAGCCGTTCCGAGCACCGCGAGCGATTCTGGCTGAGAGTCAGCATTTTTCGTGTGGGCCACAACTGTTCTGAGTATGGCAAGCGATTCCAAGGAAGAACCATGTCTGGGCCGTCACTGGGCCTGCTACGGCCCAATTCAGGTTAAACCATGTCTGGGCCGTCACTGAGCCGTCATTCTTTGCGGTATCCGGGCCAGAGAAAATTGATTGTGTGGGCCAGATTCGACCCAACAGAATTTTGCTAACTGGGATAGTGTACGTTAGCAACTAAGACAGTGTGCGTTAGCCTTCCCAAACCCTTCCCCCCAAAAATCTCATCCTTTTATCCGTAGCTTTTTTTGTCATAATTACAAGTGCCGCCGTCCTGGGATTGGGAACCAAGTTTTTTTCCCGGCGCTGGACGGATTATCAACGCTCTGGTTAAAATGGTTTCCTCAACCGTCTAATGACCGAGCTGCCAGGAGCCGAGTGGCAGCGATTCCTTCTCACCTCAAAATCCATGTGTGAAGGAGCAATGGACAGCTTATTTTTTGGCAGCGCCCGGAAAGCGGTGCTTGGGACGGTACCTTGCTCATGAGTACCTTAGTGGTACCTTTACCAGTCCGGGACTTGGGAACTGGCGACCTTCCAGTTATTATGCTACCAACTTTCTCAAACCTGACCATAACCACGTGATCAGCCGGGGTTCACAGTTCAATTCTGATTCTATGTACGCATACTGACGGCATTTCATTCACGCTCACACGAAGGAGGTCTATCTGGGCAGATTTCGATATTGCGCCATCTACGGGGTTGGTGAGCTGAACTCGTGTTGGGGGAAAAAGTAAACTGGTGCCATTACGTTAGTTGGAAAATATGAATCGATTTTTTTGGAATGCAATCGATTTTGAATAAACATAGAAAGAATCACGATTTTATTTTATTCACTTTTTTTTTTTTTGCCACCCCTAGTGATCATTCCAAAATATATTTACCACTTTATCGTAAAATTGGTTTCAAATGCTGTTTTATTTTAATTTAATTTAATCGAAAGTCTGTCTACGCTTAAAAATGGCTCTCTATCACACTTGCGGTTGAGGAAAAAAAACAAAACTAAAATCCAAAACCACAACTTTTTTTCAGTATTGCTTTCCAAAAAATCAGAAAAAAAGAATAAAAAGACATTTTCCAATTTCCCATTTTGCCCTCAAATAAAATATTCCTTTAACATTTTGAGTTTTGGAAACAAACGTTAAAAAAAATAACAATTTGGTTAGATTTTTGGTTTGAGTGTTTAAAAATACTAATGAACCAATGAATAAACAGATTCCCTTCTCACTTTTCTCAACCAATGTTGCACTGTGAAACCTGGAGCCACATCGTCTCGCCTCTCTGTATATCTGTACGGTATATAGCAGAGATGACAAAGTTTAGCTCGACTTTGACAGATTATTAACTCATCGCTTCTTTTTTGTTTTTTTTACCCTCCTTTAATTGTTGACAAGAATGCTAACTGGGTACAGCAGCAGCAGCAACAGCCAAATTATCCGGCGTTGAAAGCTGGCGCATCCTCCGAGGGCTGTCCTATATCTCGCTGTTACACTTTGTTGATGGTTGCTTAAGCAAATCACTCGTTTTCTTTTCTTGGCTTTGCTTTCCCTCCCTTTTCCCTCTTTTTATGTGACATACATTTCCACACTTGTTTAGCTAACACCAGGGTGGGGTGGGGGTGGATCTTCAGACATTGTTCCAAAAATAGAGCCTCCCCTCAACTCCCCCACACAAAAACGTTGCCACGTCGCCGCCCGGCAACTTGAAGGACTTCACAAGGCGAGATTAAGACGCCCGGCTTAATTAAATCCTCAGGAACAAACCCATCAGAAATGTAGAATGCTTATTTTTTCGTGCCCAGGTTTTTCCGACTGGCTCGGCTCTTTGTCTCCGAAACCGTCTAACGAGCTGCTCGATTCTCTCTCGTCTCAATATGGAAAGTCTCCCAAGGTTAAAAGACAAATATAATTACAAGGAGCAACCGGGGAGAGAGGGGGAAAAAAATCTTCTTTGATCTTCCGTTTTTTAAGCCGTGAATTAGGGAGGCAACAATTCCTCTGCGAAGGAAGAGAGGTCGCCGTCTTACCGTTTGCTCTGACCTTTTTTTTACATGTATTCCACGTTTTTGTGACTTCCCTCGAAAGTCATCTTTGCTTTCGAATAAGACTTTCTGTGCCTGCTTGAAATCGGAGAACAGAAGGTTTCCAGAACATTTGTCATTGTGAACAGACATGGAACACCCCACCACATCACATCGAAATGTGACTTCTGCGTTTGACCCGGCGGTGAAAGCAGTGCGCAGTTATTTTTGGCAGTGCCGTCAGAGCAGTGCTTGGGGACGGTACCTTGAAGTGTGTTCATTTGCTGGTCTTACAAATCTGATACCAATTTTCAAATGCCTTTAATACCAAATATGAGGAGGACCAGACGAATATGATAAAACTAATATGAAATGAGAGAATTAGAATTCATTTAGAGTGAAAAATACATTTGATAATACAGTCAAGTACTTAAAATAATACTTAAATACGCTAATGAAATACTTTACACCACATCTTTAAAAAAAGATCATTATATTTGTTTATTTTTATACATTGTTTTAAAATAAAATTCCACTTTTAAACAAAAATGGGACTAAAAATAACTAGATAAATGAGCATAATTTCTATATTCACCTTTTGTTATATTTTAATTTTATAATTTTAATATGTGCTCAAAAATAATACTAAGTACTCAAAGTAATACTTAATTACAGTAATGAAGTACTCAAGCACTTTATAATACCTTTTTTTAAATTTAGTTAAATTTATGTTATTTTAATGTATATTTTTTATAAATATATAAAACATATAGATCATTTTTTACATTTCTTCATCTTTAGTTTCATTTTTTATTTTTATATATTTTTTTAAATGCTCAAATTATTTCAGACTATTTTTTTGATTAAGATTACATTATCCTAATTACATTAGTACATATAACTATAAATACTATACACAAATGCTGAATAGCTACAGAAATAAAGATCTGAATAATTTAAGTCTTTCACATAAGGATGCACCAATAATGTCAATATAATGATCGTGTTATTTATTTTTGTCTCCTTTAAGGATATTAAGTGGACGTCGTTTTCTTACATTTCATGCGGCCGATGCCTTCGGAGATTTTTCTTGGTTTTTAAGACACGACAGCAGTTGTGTTACGAGGCCGGAAACTGGGAGTCGTAAATTCTCTTCATCTCTTCGCACTTTTGAATTTTTAAAACCGTTAAGCTCGGCTCTGCGTTGCTTTATACTACGTTTTACGGTCACAATGCTTTAATATATTGCCTCAATCCCAGACGGTAAGCACATCGGCGTGATTTAGAACCCCAAAGTCCTTGTCCTCAGGTGTGTGGGAAAGACGTCGGCTCCCCGAAACAGGAAGGCGAGCGTTCGGCAGATTGCCGTTTACCGATTCAATTACCCCATTCACGTCCTCTCGTAAAAATGCAGAGATGCATAAACATCGGCGAAATTCAGGATCTGAGATAAATCCGCCTGAAAAGGCCTTCCTCAAGCTGCTTTAAAGTGTAGTCACGGTATAATATGATCAGTGTTGGGTCGGAGGTAGGAGGTAGCTAAAATTAAGTTAGCTTAACAGAAGGGAAGTTACTTTTAAAATGACGTATGTTTCTCCAATCCAGAGTCCAGAGGTGCGTTTCCCAGAAGCATAGTTGCTAATTATGTTAGCAACTAACTTCGTGCACATTAGCAACTAACTTGGTGTACATTAGTAACTAAATAGTGTTGCTAACATAATTAGCAATACATTAGCAACTATGCTTTTGGGATTTGAACCCCAGAACAATACTATAGGTTTGTTGATCGCATGATGTGTTGATCACTATGGCTTTTGGGGCAGTTGGCGTAACGGTTAGGGCGTTCGTCGCATGATTGGAAGGTTGTCGTTTTGAATCTCAGGACCGGTAAAGGTACCCCTGAAGTACTCACGAGAAAGGTACCGTCCACAAGCACTGCTCCCTGGGTGTAGCCTCTGTCAGCAGCTCATGTTGGTTCAAGGATGGGTCAAATCCAGAGGTTACATTTCGTTGTGGTGCACCATGTGCTGTGCTGTGATGTGCTCACAATAAAAAAAATAATCACTCACTTTTCTATAATCGCTCACTAGAAGCCACAACGGACAATTGTGGTCCAGGTTTGCTGCTCCCTCAACATTTCAGTGGGCACGGTGGAGCCCACTGTTATGGTTGAAGTGAAGAAATTGGGCTTAATATGCGTTGAGGGCCTCGCCATGATTGCTTGTGTTACAGTGTCGGCTTTGCTTTATTTTCCTGCCTTTTTTGGCTCCTGGGGCAGCAAGATCTGATTGTACATTTGCTGGGAAATGAAATATGAGCCACTGAGAGGACAAAATATCCCTGGTGTGCTGGACAATTTGTAACAGAAGATCAAGAAAGCTGAGTGATCTTGTGTTTTCTGTGTTGGGGAAACGTTGTGCATTGACGTGGTCAGTGCATACTCTCAAGTGTAGAGTTGACAGTGGTGCTGATAAAATGACAGGTGGTGAAACTATAGATGGCAGAGTTAGAGACATCAAAATTTCAAATTGGGAGTGATAAAAACGGAGAGGAGTAGGAAGTGTATAGTTGGCCCCGTGATTGGAAGGTCGCTGGTTCGAATCCCGGCTTGGTAAAGGTACTGCTGGGGTGCTCATGAGTAAAGCACTGCTCCCCGGGTGCTGCACATAAGCTGCCCACTGCTCTTCCATGGATGGGTCACAATTCGTTGTGGTGCACTGTGTGCTGTGCTGTGTTCTGGTGTGTTCACAAAGACAAATCACTGACTTTCACTAATTGACATGCATAAGCGGTGGCTTAAGGTTTCTATACACACCAGTATCACTGCTAGGTGAGGAAGCTCAACAAGACCAGAAATATCCAGCCGAAACGTTGGAGAAGATGACCAATGACTTCATCGAAACAGACACACTAAGATTGGTTATTCTGTTTTTGAGAACACCGTCCTATTTCCACCGGGAATAACCTCCTGTACGTGAGTAGTTTTCGTTTTACCGTCCTGCCCCGTCCACGGCGTCGTCCACCTGCCGGACACGCAGTGAATACCGGAGTTGTAGATTTCCCCAGCGGTCAAGCTAATGGAGAATAAGCCCTTGAGATGTTCACGCTGCAAACAAACTCATCCGTACAGATCTTCAAAGGTTGGCTCTAACTAAGACATTTCCACTCTTCTCCCAAGGACAATGTTCCATTTTTCTTCCTCCTCCGATGGATAAGTTGCTACCGATAAAGGTTTTTTTTTCCCCCCAACACTGCTCTTTCTCTTCTCTTTCATGTCTTTGTTCTTTTCTCTCTCTTTTTTTTTTAAACAATTCTACGTTCTCACCTTTTGATCTGCAACGTGCAACCCCTTTGGAGAGAGAGAAAAAGACAGTGCAACGTGATTAAAGCCAACGCTCATCCCGTTCTGCTTTGCAACCGTTATTAAGATCCCATGATGCAACTGACCTGTCCGTGAGAGTACGAGAATTTATCACCTCGACAAACCGCTTGGCTTTGTTTAATGGCAGTGCCTCAAGCTCTGACGTGAACTTTGGCTGCATTACTCTTGTGCTTCTGCTCTCCTGGATGGAAAACCGGACCTCCGGACACACCCTCACATCCATCGTTAAATGTTTTCCTCGTTCCGTCGCTCTGCTCTGGCTCCCGGTCGTCCTCGCTGGGAGACAAAGCGCTCGCCCGTCCCTGACTGGGGTTGTATGTCTCATGCAAGGCAAACAAAGCGTGGCTTTGCCATTTATATTCCCCATATTCCTGCTGATGCTGGCTCTCACTATAGCACATTATATGTTATTAATGTAAGGGTGAGTGTGTGTGTGTGTGTGGGGGGTGTTTATGTGATCCTTCAAGATGATTCCATTATTCTATGTCTAGAAATATCTGACTCTATTACCAGGTGTCACTGAGGGTGTAAACGGAGGACGCCAGCCATGTGCTGGTACTGCTTCATTGTCAGTTGCAAGGTTTTATTTTTATTAAGTTTATGAATACAATTTTGGCAAAAGTTAGGACTGAGATTAGCTCATCATTGTCTTGTTAGGATTAGGTTATGATCAGGTTTATGGTTGGGATTAAATCATGTTCAGGTTTTGTTTTAGGCTTCCTAAGTAGATATTGGGAATAGTCGATGGTTCTGGAATTAGATAGTCTGGTTTAATCTTGGGATAAGATTAACATCAGGTTTAGTGTTGGGAATCCGATTATGGACAGGTTTAGTTTTGGGATAAAAATATCGTCAGCTTTAGGGTTAATCTTTGGGGCTGGTTTTTGATTTTTGGTCGGGATTAAATATCGCATTTTGGTTAGGTTTGCACTCTTTCTAGATGTGTATGCTATCCTCTCTCTCTCTCTCTCTCTCTCTCTCTCTCTCTTTCTCCCTCTTCTTTACTCCACTTTACTCTCTGGTCTCTATTTGTCTCATTCATCCTGCCGTCCCCACTACACTTGGGCCAGCGCAGCACAAAGTGGCTGAAACGCATCCAGGGCAGAGAGAATAAAAATGAAGTTGATATTGCAGTTTCGGTTGGTAAATAATGCATGTTCCCATCTCCCGCTGGTCGGCTGCTCAACCCGGTGCTCAGCCATAATAGTGAAAGTGATTTATTTAGTGTCTGCAAGGGACACTCTGGCTAGCTTTTCATTATTGCTCCTAGTCTGCCTCACCATGGTTAGTTAGCCTCAATCCCCGGGGGTATTCTCCTCTGTCCAATTATTTGTCCGTCAACACCCAAATTTGACCCGTCCAAGCCCTACCAGATTGCGATCGATGGGCAGTATACCGCACATTCAGGGTTTTTTGGGTGGTTTTGGTCATGGACACTTGAACCCAACACAACATGACTTGCAGGTTGAAGATCATTTAATGTTGCTGCATGTGGTTCAGCAGTTTTAAGGATAAGCACCTGAATCTGACCTGACCTGACCCAACTTGACCAGTGTAGGATTGTTTGGCTTTGCACTTGGTTTGTTGGGTTTGGGCATCAACAATCAAACCCCATTGCAACCTGACCTGTCTCGACTGGTTTGGTATCATCTGCATTGCTGCATGTGGTTCAGTTTCAGGCATTAAACAATAAAATCTGCTGTGACCCGACCCAAACCAGTTTGGGATTGTTTGCCGTCGCTGCATGTGAAGGCGCATGCTTCACCCAAGAACGCTAAATTTAGGATGTTGTGTAGCAGTTTAGGAATAACGCTCCTCCTCTGAAGAATTCCTCCTCTCCTCCTCCTCTTTTCCTCTTCCCTTTTTCCCCACCCCATCACCTTCTTTATGTGGGTTTTTGCTCTTTCAAGCCGAGGCGCTAACGCTGTCGCGCTCTTATTCCCAGGGCACAGGCGCTGCAAGGAAACAATCGCTTTCTTCTTGCTTTTGTCTGACAGTGCAGAGAAGCATCCGGGTGCCCCCCCCCCCCCCAACTCCTAGCACACACTGCCAGTGATGTTCGCTAGGCTGAGCAGAGGAAAAATGAGAAGTGATTAGAGGTAGTGGAGGAAATTCAGAGAGAAGGGAGACGAGAGACAGAGAGAAAGAGAGAGAGAGAGAGGAACTGGATCACTTCCTTCCATTTGCTCCATGGCCTCTTTGCTCTTTCATGCCACCATGTGACGACGCCATCCCTCGCTTCATTAGCTCTAGCCGCTTGATCGCAGGGCCTTGAAATCCCCTCAGCCCGTATGCCAAAATGCCGCAGCAATTCATCTCTCGTTCGCCTTCTTCGGTCAGCGGTGTCCAAAGCTGCCGAAATTTGAAACTTACACACTCGAATGACTTACTAGACGGTGGCGCGGTGGTTGTTTTTTAGTGCTGTCAACGATCAACACTCACAGAGAAAAGACAACATTGCTTAATCCCTTAAGAAGCAGCAAAAATGGTATTTTCTGCCATTTAATATAGTAATAAATGTAATAAACTATTAATACGATTTAATTGACATTACCGCACTTACAGTCAGGTTCCTTCGGCTTCTCCTGTTCACCGTCCTCTTCAAATTTTCAATTGGATTGAGGCTCTGGGCTCCGGCTGTGCCGTTCCAAAACTTGTTCTTCTGTTGTTGAATTGGAGGTATGCTTTGGGTCGCTGTGGAGCTGAATTCTTCTTCATCTTCAGCTTTCTAGCAGACACCTGAAGGTTTTGGGCCAAAATTGAGTTTAACACAGGCAGTTCGTGACTTTCTCACTCTCTATGCTCCCCTTCTCTCTCACTTCTTCCCTCTCCCTCTCTGTATCTATCTTTTTTCTCTCTATCCATCACTCTCTCTCTCGCTCTCTCTCTTTTTACCTCTCTCTCTTCCTCTCTCTATACCCGCCCCGCTCTCTCACTTCCTCTCCCTGTCTCTCTCTACCTTTAATTTTCTTTCCCTTTCTTCTCCCTCTCTTTCATCTCTCCCTCTGTCTCTCTCCCCATCTCTGCACCTCTCCCCCTCTTTTCTTCTTACCCTCCCTCCTTCCCTCCCTCTCTATCTCCCTTCCCGCTCTCTCTCTCTCTCTCTCTCTCTCAGTTTATTCCAGCTCTTTTCTCCAATCTGAAAACATTAACTCATTTCTGTTCTGTAACCTTTGATGGCCGAACTCTTTTCCGTCC
>JAVGVS010000510.1:60000-167500 GCA_032718565.1 Distichodus sexfasciatus | reverse complement strand
TCTCAGAAACCTCCATTACAACAAGCGACTGGTTTTGCCATGGAGGGTCACAAATCTTACTCAAGCAGGAGTATTGTTACTTTAGAATAATATTACTCAAGTAAAAGTAAAAAGTAGTCATCCAAAAAAACGACTGAAGTACTGAGTAACTTCTGAGTCAATTAAAGATTAATTGGTTTATCATATAATCAAATACGCAAAAAATATAAAATAACAATGTACAATGTGTTTGGATACTACCAAACAATATTACATTAACAACTAAAAAAAAAATCAATTTAATCCATACAAAGTAACATAAATTAAGGCTAATTCAGCCACAATAGACAGTACAAAAATCTGTAATAACTTTAAACAACAAGGCTCAGCAGGCCGAGATTACACATTAAACGGTCATTTAGGAGGAAGTTTTCTGACAAAACAAACAGATCGCGCATTGGATAACAGATGAATAAAAATAAAAGTAGCGAGTAGCGGAATGTCGCTCGATGTAACGGAGTAAAAGTAGCGTTATTTCTTCACAAATATACTCAAGTAAAAGTAAAAAGTATGTTGAATAAAAACTACTCTTACAAGTGCAGTTTATCCAAAAAGTCACTCAAGTAAATGTAACGGAGTAAATGTAGCACGTTACTACCCACCTCTGGTGAATATGTCCATGATTATTTGTCATTGTGAACAAAGCGCAGCACCATAACACAGTGCACCACAACCAAACCTGACCTCTGCATTTGACCCATCCTTGAGCAAGCAGGGAGCAGCTGACGTGTTCCCGGGGAACAGTGCTTGGGAATGGCACCTTGCTCATGAGTATGTCAGTGGTACCTTTACCGGTCTGGAACTTGAACTGGTGACCTGATGAAGATACTGTACTGTGGGCTGTGGTGTGTCCACAATGACAATCATCCACTCGCTTAAATCTCACTTAAAATGATTAAAATAATTATGAACAATGATGATAAAATTATACGATACAACATTATAAAACTGTAGAACTGAATAAATTGCAGCAAGCTCGTGTTTTGCACAAGCACGCATGCAACAAAATGTGCTTTTCACCATTTATATATTCTGTTTTTACCCAAGAACAAGTCTCAAATAAGAAAACCGTAATGAATTTTATAATCTTTGTGAAAACTTCCAAGATTCATTTTCCTCTCAAGAATGGTTGCTGAATGAGGTCTGTTGACTCTGGAAAGCGATTTGGCAGTCTAGCATTTTAGAAAGGTAACATTCATTTATTTATTCAACGCTTCAAATAATCTCCGATCTCTTTCTCCAGCAGCACCGGCTTGATGTCTGCTAATTAAACATGCTCAGCTAAAGGCTCCACTTCCATCAGCTATTAATAGTTTACAGCATTTAATTTGACACGCTCAACCTGCCGAGCTCACGTACCTGGGGACGGAGCGTCGCTCGATATGGAGAAAATAAAACGGGTGGATTTGTGGGAATGAGGCAGTGAGCAGCAAGGACAGAAGGATCTGACCCTTCTCGTAGACCTGGTTTTGTTTGTTTGTTTTTTTTGCGGTGTCGAGTGGATGCTGTGGAAAGCATTAAAACAAGTTTGGATAATTAAATAGTGGAGTGTCCACCCACACCAAATCCATGTACTTAATCACACTGAACAGCGTACAGGTGAAAATTTACAGATGAAGTGGTGCAATGGTGCAAATCCACTTATAAAACGTAATATGCATGCGTACATAGAAAAGATAGATATATAGATGGATGGATTGATGGATTGATGGATCGATGGACGGATGGATTGAAGTATGGACAAATACATGGATACATGAATGAATGAATGGATTGCTGGCGGGCTGGGTGGATGGATGAATGGATGTTAAGATAAAAGGATTGATGGATGGACTGCTGGATGAATGAACAGATGAATTGATGAATGAACGGATGAATAGATGCATGGGTGGATGGATAGATGATGGATAGATGGTTTGCTGCCTGGATGGATGGATGAATGGATGGATAGATGAATGAGTAAAGAGATGGATGGGTAGATGAATGGATCGATGGACTGATGGATTGATGTATGGACAAATACATGGATACATGAATGAATGAATGAATGGATTGCTGGCGGGCTGGGTGGATGGATGAATGAATAGATGAATTGATGAATGAACGGATGAATAGATGCATGGGTGGATAGACAGATGATGGATAGATGGTTTGCTGCCTGCCTGGCTGGATGGATGGATAGATGAATGAATGAGTGAAGAGATGGCTGGGTAAATGAATGGGTGAATGGATAGGTGGATGGCTAGATGGCTGGATAAAAGAATGGATGGGTGGGTAGATTTAAAGATGCATAGAAGGATGGCTGGATGTTTGGAGAGATGAATGGGTTACTGGATGGATGCATTGCAGGAGTGATGGCTAGATGGCTGGATAAATGGAAAGATGGGCGGATAAATTTATAGATGGCGCAACAAATGAATACCACATAAAATGTTTTTAAAAAGTAGTTTTCACAAAATTCAACACTGCACCGTGAGCTGTCAGGAAGGTGAGGCCTTGTGGAAATGTTTCTACTGTCAACATTTTTATATTCTTATTTTCTGCTCGTTTCCCTTAAATACGTGTGACTTATTCGGTTTATCTCGGAAAGCCGGCACGGCCCCTTGATCAGAAGTCCGCTTTGAAGGCTTCCTCCAGCTGCCACAGGAGATTATCATCCAGCTGGTGATGGAGCGTCAATACACCGTGACAAACAAATCAACACAGAGGGAAAGATGGAGGAGGAGGAGGAGGAGGAGAAAAAGAAGAGAAATCTGATTAAACCCCTTGCTGGGAAAGCGTTTAATATTGAACGAGGATTTTTTGTTCCGTAATGAAGCGTACCAGGCGGAGTACGGCTCGGGAACGCTAAGTCACCTTGCAAAAAAAGCCTCCCACAAAAATAAGAAATAAGAAGGAAACTACGCTTAGTAGTAAATAATGTGTGCCACCATCTGCTTCCCCTGCTTAACTTGAGCGTGTCTTATTAAAGATGAATAAAAAAAAGGGAACCCAACGCCGCATTAGGGATTCCACAAAAAATAAGACAGCAAGAGAGCGAGCGAGAGCCGGAGTATTTAAGCATGAAATGAGTGCTGGGGCCGAGCACATTGTTGAGTAATGAATAATTTAGGATTTTGTAGGTGGCAAAACTTTTTTGGAAATTGGAATGGATTGCTTGAGATCGGTATGTTAATCCGCCCTAACCTGCGTCACACCTCATCATCTTCCCCCAAAAATTAAACTCAAATCCCT
This sequence comes from Distichodus sexfasciatus, assembly GCA_032718565.1. NCBI lineage: Eukaryota > Metazoa > Chordata > Actinopteri > Characiformes > Distichodontidae > Distichodus > Distichodus sexfasciatus. The sequence goes on along the minus strand of JAVGVS010000510.1, from coordinate 164,227 downwards.
CAGCTGGATTACTGATAAGACTGGGCGTTTGACAGAGGGAGGTCCTGCTGCTGGAGATGGTAATATTTTGAAACTCAAAAAAAAAACAGATCAGGCCGCTGATGAAGTCGAAGGCGAAGTTGGAAATTGTGCCCGCCTTCACATTGGCCAAGGTCTCCATTTTCGGAGAGGAAATGGGTTATGAAAATGTGTCAATTTATTCTTTCGTTACGATGGAGAGACTTGGGGGGAAATTTAGGGTCTGAGGGCATTTCATGGGAGACAGGAAGTATCGAGCTGAATTATCGGGTTTGAGACGGGAAGTATCGAGCAGAAATTTCGAGTTTGAGACAGGAAGTGTTGAGCTAAAATATTAGGTTTTGAGACAGGAAGTATTGATATGAAATGTCAAGTTTGAGACAGGAAGTATTAAACTGAAACAGAAAGCGGAGTATCGCTTGTGAAACGCCACAGGCTGGCTGAGTTCCTGCATAATGCACAGCGTTGGGGTAAAGATTGCGGCAGATCCAGATGTTACTAGCTGGTGTCCGATGGGAACGGAAACTTCTGGAAAGACCCAGACACATGCAGCAACTGGGCCTCCTTCGTGGCCTGTAATGGCTTTTGGGCCATCTGTCTTCCAGCGCTCTGCAGGCAGCTTCTTCCTGAGGTGAATTAGCGATATTTACAGTTTCATTTCACGTCTTGTTGATAGTCAGGCTATGGACAACAAGACCACGACAGGTGTAAAAATTTAATTTGTGAGTTACAAGAAAAGTCCATGCTCAGTAATCTAAATCCTGTGTTGAACAAATTCCCACCTTTTCATTATGTACACGAAAACGAGTGTGCTCTGCATGTTTGAAGACTTTAAAAAAAATAACCTGCACAAAATCCCCATGGAAAACAAGGTGATGCAACTGGACGGAAAGTCTTGGGTACTGTGGTCCTCAGCCCTGAGCTTAAAGCGGGCCGGAGAGTGACAATGAGGAAAAAGTGGTTTTAGTTCTAGTGGTGTGAGGTCGATGCTAAAAGTCACATTTACACCTGCGGCATTTTAGAAGACGCTCTTATCCAGAACAACTTCCATTTTCCAACTTTCAGGGACTAGGTCATGGTAAGGGTTCCAGTGATGGTAATGCTGGTGGCTGGATTCGAATCCACGACCTCTTGGTACAGTGGCGAGGATCATCGATTCAAGATTTAGGGAACATTAACAGATAGGGGCAGTTGGTGGCGTAACGGTAGGGTGTTGGCCCCGTGATCAGAAGGTCACAGGTTTCTCATCCAGGACCGGTAAAGTTACCACTGAGGTAAGGTCCCCAAGCACTGCTCCCCGGGCGCTGGCCTTTTTAACTGCCCACTGCTCCTTCACGGATGGGTCAAATGCAGAGGGCACATTTCGTTGGGGTGCACTGTGTGCTGTGGTGTGTTCACAATGACGCTCATTCACTTTCGGATACAATTAGAATAGGATACTGACAGAAGAAATCACATCCCAAACCTTCAAACACACAACTCGTCTTCTTATTGCTTATTTTGGTGTCACACTGGAAAAATGTGCATTGCTATACGCTAAATGAACTTGGAACAATATTAGCCACCTGACTGGACACCAAATCGTCCAATCAGCCTTCTCCAAGCCTGTGATTGGCAGTTTTTTGGCACACATATAACACAGTACCAAATGGAGCAAGCGTGAAGAAAGAGTTGAACGCATGTCAACGGCGAATTTTGTGGCCAAAAGTTTAACTGCACGCTCAAAATTTTGGCCCAAAATAATGGCGCAATATTTCGCAAGACATCTCTTCACCTCGACGAGAAACATCGTCACATTTTAATATCGCACTCTTAATGTTTTCACACAGTATCGATACCATGGTATCGTTAATGGATGAATCGATGTATTGTGACACCCCTTATCCTGTTCATTTTCATTCATTCCTATTTTAGTTTGATGTTCTAGTCGGCTCCTTTCACAGCACCTGCTGCTCGGAAATATGGCCGAATCAACCCACGCGCTCGTTGATCATCCAAATTAATCCCGGATCCTCGCCAATGGCCTCACCTTGGTCCTCTTCCGCCCCCCCCCAAAAAACTCGCCACCAGTGCCTCCGTCGTGGCCTTTTCCTCTGACAAAAGGCTTATTTTTAGACGGCCGTCTGTGGATTATGTAACGTGCGATTTTGTCTCTTCGTCGACTTAAGGCTTATGTAACACCTCCGAGTTTCCTTTTTTCCCCCCCTCAGCATGTCTGTATGTACGTGTGTGTGTAATCGGTGTGTTAATGTGCCTCGTGACGTTCCAGGGCCTCGCCTAATTTGACGAGGAACAGCAAAAAATATTCCATATTTAGAGTACAAAATTATCGGATTGTACAGTAATAACGGAGTGTTGCCTACTGCAAAGATTTGTCGTTTTTCAGAAAATATGCTTCAATATATTTGGATACTTGAGTGAAGGAACTTATAGGGCAACACCTGTAAATTTACAGTTTATTCTTCTGTATCCGAGTGTGGTACAGTGACAGCAGTGAAAAACAAACAAATCAACTGTAAATTTACATCAATTTTTACACACACACACACACCAACACCTACCCACCCACCCACCCACTGACTGTTGTCCCGCTAGGTAGACATTACTGTGTGACCGCAAGGCCAGAGGCGAGTGTTAATCCTTGAGGTTTAATCTGCCAGGAAGTGGCTCGGCCAATCACGGCCTCCCTGGTGGCGCTGGCATGGAAGTGATTGACAGTGTACGGGGACACACACACACACAAGCCGTGGGCGGGGGATCGGCCTCCGCCCTGACGGCCATTGCTAGTTTTGCAGACACACACTAATACACACGCACTCATGCCGTGTGCTCATTACCGCGTCAGTTTGGACAGGCGCAGTGTCGCTACGGCGACAGGGTGAAGGAAAGGGCTTGGCGTTGTGGATATAAATACGAGTAACGCGTGCTTCGCCCTCGTTAGCGCATCGTTATATAAATCCGCCTACAACACAGTTAGCGCTTCTAGCAAGCGGAAAGTTGTGGCGCTATCCCACGAGCGAGGGCACCATCGCTGCTGCTTCTCCGAGCAGTGCGGAAACAAGGCACCGCAACGGAATATGACTCCCTGCGTTTGATGCATATGTGAAGGAGGAGCAGACAGCGCCTGAAGGCGGGAGTAGTAGCTTGGGGGACGGTACCTTGCTCATGAGTACCTCAGTGGTACCGTTTACCAGTCCAGGACTTCCGACGACCCTCTGATCGCACAGCCGACTCCCTGACCGATACACTAACAGCTGGGAAAGGCTGGGAGATTTTTTGTTATCGTTGCAGCCTCGCTATCGTCATGCAGCATCGCCGTACCACCACCTCGATCATCCAAATCCAGAATCGCGGATCTTCAGATGGTCTCACCTTAGTCACCTTAGAGAAAAACTCGCCACCAGCGCCTCCCTCATGGCCTCGTCCTCCGACAAAAGACTTATTCTTAGACAGCCATCTATGGGGGAGTAGTGGCTTGCGGATGGTGCCCTGCTTACGAGTACCTTAGTGGTACCTTTTACCAGTCCAGAACTCGAACCAACTTGAAGGTCCAATCACAGGACCAACTCTCCAAACCGTTACAATACCAACTGGGAAAGGCTACAAAGGTTTTTAGACAAGAGATTTTTAGTTGCTGTTGCCGTTGCCGTGGCTGCGACTGTCGGAAATTGCAGCCTCATTATCGTCCAGCAGCATCGCCGTGCCACCGACTCTGATATCACCGCTCGATTTTAACTACAGATGCGTCGCTGGCTTTACACACGCCAGCTCCTCCTCCATTTCCCGGCGGAAATGTGATTGTCCTCATTGTAGCAGCACAATAATGGAGAAAGCAGCATGCAGATGAGCTATTGTGGGAGTGCAGGAGCAGGACAATGCACTGATCATCTCACTCTTCTTCCTCCTCTCTCTCGCTCTCTCGCTCTTCATCAGAACCTCAATAATGTGCGAGAATCACTCAAAGCCTGGCAATAAGTCTCATTAAAACCTATAATCTGCCTTTGTCTGGAGAAGAATAAACGAGTGAAAGACTTTCACTTCCGCTTCCGCTTTTTTCTTTCTCTGCTTCTTCTCTGTGTCTCCTTCTCCTGTCGCTCCGTCTCTTTCTCCTCCTTCTTTCTTAGCCTCTCGCTCCTTTCTCATTCTTCCTCTCTCGTTTTACATCTTTGTTTTAACTTTTCTCACTCACTTTTTACATTTCTCTTTTGCTATCTCTCCTTTGTCCCACTCCTAGTCTCTCTCTCTTTCTCTTTCTCCTTCTCCTCCTCCATTCTTCTTCTCTTTCTTTCTCTGTCTGTTCCTTTCTCATTCTCCTTCTCTCTCATTTTTTTTCTCTGTTTCTCAGTCTCTTCCTATCCCTCTCTGTCTTCCTCGCTGTCTCTTTGTCCTCCTTCTCTGTCTCTCTCTCTCCACCAAGATTCTTCTTCTCCTTCTTTCTCTCATTCTCATTTCCCTCTCTCATTTTCCATCTTTCTCTCTTTTTTACTTTCTCTTACTTACTCTTTCTCTTAATCACTCTTTCTCCCTTCTTTCCCTCTATTTCTGTTACTCTTTCAGTCCTCTCCCCCTTCAGTCTTTTTTCACTCTCTTTTTAACCCACTGATTGTGTTAGTTTAAGACTCAAAATATGGATCAGGAGCCACAGATTTCGGTGGAAAATTTGCCTTAGTTCAGAGTCAGTGCTCTTCTTCTTGTTTTGTTTTTACCCAGCCGTTACTTCGCTTTGCCACTTTTACAGTCGACGGTAAACAAAAGTTGTTTACCGGTTTGAGACCTCGCAGGGCAAATCTTACCAGCCCAATTTCCTTTTTTCAGAAAACAAGAAGGGTTTGGAGAACACCACTTCTCTGCGAAATTAATAAATAATCTGAGTTTATAGGATATTTGCGCATCTCTAGAACGGAAGCGTCTTGGCAGAGTGTGTCCACTCCGTCATATTTGTTTGTAAATAATCTGTTTGTGATCTGATGAGGTGGAGCGCTTACGTTTTTTAAAAATGCAGAAGGGAGGTAAGTACAGGCCTATTCCTGTAGAAAAGATAATCTGTTTGGCAGGGGACGTGATCTCAGGTGAGGTGCGGTGTGTATGTATGTGTTTGGGTGTGTATATTTTGTTTGTGTGTGTCCTGAGGCATCTGAGCTGCTCTATAAACAACACTGGCCCAGAGTGACCCTGAGTACATTGCGGCCTTTTCCAGATGCCAAGGTGATTCGCTCGGAGCCTCATTCCCTCCGCCTCTCGTCTCTGAAACCCTCTATCCTGTCCCTTTTCCCATCCCTTCTTACCTCTTCATTTATAAAGAAAACCTGTGATGCTGGCCCAGACATTGCTGCTTCTCCCTCATTGTTTAAAAAAAGTACATAACATAAAAATAACATCGAGGCACCTTTGTATTTTCAGGGTTGTGGGCTTGAGCGGATAGAGGTGGGTGCCAGACAATTTTTTTAAAATTTTGGTGCGGTTGACAGGGAGACCGATGTTTCATCCCATCCTAGATTTTCTATCTCTAGATGGACATTAACCAATGTTGTTTTTTTCACTTTTCACTGAGCTGTTCATGTCCCAGTGCTGGAGCTGTTCTTGTCTCCGTGCTGGATCTGTTCATCTTCTGGTGCTGTTCATGTTCCAGTGCTGGATCTGTTCATCTTCTGGTGCTGGAGCTGTTCATCTTCTGGTGCTGGAGCTGTTCATGTCTCCGTGCTGGATCTGTTCATCTTCTGGTGCTGTTCATGTTCCAGTGCTGGAGCTGTTCATCTTCTGGTGCTGGAGCTGTTCATCTTCTGGTGCTGTTCATGTTCAAGTGCTGGAGCTGTTCATGTTCTGGTGCTGGAGCTGTTCATGTTCTGGTGCTGGAGCTGTTCATCTTCTGGTGCTGGAGGTGTTCATGTCTCCGTGCTGGAGCTGTTCGTCTTCTGGTGCTGGAGATGTTCATCTTCTGGTGCTGGTGCTGTTCATGTTCTGGTGCTGGAGATGTTCATCTTCTGGTGCTGGAGCTGTTCATGTTCCAGTGCTGGAGCTGTTCATCTTCTGGTGCTGTTCATGTTCCGGTGCTGGAGCTGTTCATGAATGTAGGGTCCCCTAAGGTCACCAAGTCCCAAACCAGTAAAGGTACCACTTATGAGCAGTGATGGGAATAACAGTGTTAAAATAACGGCGTTACTGAAAAAAAAGTCATTTTTCAGTAATGGGTAAACTACCCAATTACTGTTTCCATCGTTACAACGCCGTTACCGTTTTTGACAATAACATGCGGTGCGTTACTGTTATGGAGCTGTTTTCATCCGACCAAGCTCTCAGCTACAGGAGCAGCAAAGCTTTTTTCTTTTCTTTGGTGAGGGGCGAGACAATCGCATAAGGGATGATGATTGGCTAAGGTAGAGTAAAATATAAAAAAAACATTGTGTTTTATCATTCTACTATTATATACATAGTGTTGAGGAATGACCTCTATTGCTGGATTTTAACCTAACTGACCACTGCAGGGCTTCTACTAGAAAGCACGCGGGACCTCAGAGAAGTTCCTTTAAGCTGTTTACTGTTCAGCGATGCAGTACAATGCTATGCAGTTTCTGAAACATATAAAGGAAATACAAACTGATTTATCATTGTACAACTGTAGCCCAAAGACTGTAAAGAAACAATTATCAGAGGATTACATTTACGTCAGTATGAATCACATATTATTCCTGAATACTACTTTAAACTTTACTCATGTAGCACACACACGTAAACAGAAAGTAATATGAAGGCTAACAGTCATAGAAACGCTAACTCAAACTCAGTTAGCTTAAAGATGCTAACTCGCGATTATTGCTAACGAGTGGAAACGAACACTTCAAGGACTGTAAATATACACAAGAGATAACACAACACTGCCAGAAAAGGTGGGCATGTATATACATTCATTTCACTGTCCTAGGAACACTACTTACATCATCAGTGACTGCCGTACCACTGTAAACAGCACGTCTCTCTACAAGCATAAGGCAGGAAGAGGACACTGGCTTCAAAATAAAAGCGCCCTTTTCAAAATAAAGCATGAACAATTAACATGTCTAAAGGGAAGAATTCTTAACACATAGTAATGACCAAATCTATGATGATATATTAAATTTGATAGGTGTCTCGTCTCACATTGTCCCACAACGATATTAGAATAGTGCAGATTTGTGTACAATGTTTTCTGTCAAAAATGTGTTATTTTATTCATATTTAGACTTTTATTTATTTTAAGTGTCTATTTCATTAATTACACATATTTAATAGTCAGTGGTATTAGAAATAATTGAACATACAGCTAAATTTCCATCGGGGGGGGGGGACCACCTTTTTGACATATTTGAACATTTTTGAAAAATGTAATGCATAAGTTACTTTTCCTGGTAACTAGTTACTTTTATAATGCTGTAACTCAGTTACTAACTCGGTTACTTTTTGGAAGAAGTAACTAGTAACTATAATTACTTTTTTAAAGTAATGTGCCCAACACTGCTTATGAGTCAGGAAAGCGTCCACGAGCACTGCTCCCTGGGTGCTGGCAAAAAGCTACCCACTGCTCCTTCACGGATGGGTCAAATGCAGAGGTCACATTCCGTTGAGGTGCACTGTGTACTGGGCTGTGTCCACAATGACAAATAACCGCTCACTCCCTTAATATAATGTTGACAAGACATCTAAAATAATTTTAATAAATCAATGACCGATATACTGAAATTTAGTGACACCCCAACCCTGCGTCATTGAGCACATCACATCAGCTCTTCAAAAACTGGTCGAGACTTGAAAAATTCTGTGCACAAAACTCTTGAACCTGAAGGGTTTTGTTGAGGAACAGCCCTAAGGACATTCCACCGGCAAGACTGCGAGGCCACCGGGCTTTTATTTCATGATGGCCTCCAGCCGAACCGTGTGCTGCAGTGTGGGTCTTTTCACCTCGAAGACCCCCGCCTCCTTCTACTACCTGTCAGGCTCTTCTGCTTTTTTTTCCCTTCTGATTGCAGTTTTCTCCACACATCAAGATGCACACATTTTTCAACCTGCAGAAGCAGGGATTTTGCTCCGGGTGAATTTGTTTATCAAGAAGGAAGTATTAACATTTTTTCCACCAGAGCACTGATTTTTTTCGTTTACTTGTCCTATCTACAAAAAAGTAGGTACTTGAATAAACACAGATTTTATTGTTTGACCAGCACCTACCTAAACCCCTTGGCTCATGCCGATCCCCCAGTGTGATCGAGTGATTATTTGTCATTGTGAACACAACACAGCACATGGTATACCATAATGAAATGTGATCTCTGTATTTGATCCATCCATGAAGGAGCAACTGCCAGCTTTTTGGCAACGCCCAGGGAAGCAGTGTTTGGGTACCTTGCTCATGAGTAAACACAGAGATTGCAAGTTCAAACCCCATTTGGCAGTTGGTACTGTAACAGTTAGGGCGTTCACCCCATGATCGGAAGGTTGCTGGTTCATGTCCTTGCAAGAGGTTGCAAGTTCGAACCCCTGGGATTTGAGCTGGTAACTTTCCCATCACAGGACCAACTCCCTAACCATTATGCTACCAACTGCCCCATGGGGTTCAAACTTGCAATCTCTTGTACCTTGCTCGTGAGTACTTTAATGGTACCTTTACCGGTCTGGAACTTAAAACAACAACCTTTCGATCAGGGGGCCAACTCCGTACCTGTAATGCTAACAACTGCCCCGTTGGGTTTAAAGTTGCAAGCTCTTGTACTCTTGCACGTAAGTTCGTCATTTGTATCTTTACCAATCTGGGACTTGAATCAGCGACCTTCCCATCACTGGGCCAACTCCTTAGTCGTTACGCTACCAACTGCCCCAAGGGGTTTGAAATTGCAACCTTGCTCATGAGTACTTCACTGGTACCTTTACTGGTCCAAGACTTGAACCAACAACCTTCTGATCATGGGGCCAACTCCCTATCCATTGCACTACCAACTTCCCCATGGAGTTTTAACTTGTAACCTCTTGCAACCTTGCTTGTGAGTACCTCAGTGGTACCTTCGGGACTTGAACCAGCAACCTTCTGATCGAACAAATAATACACAAATTTGATCCATCAGTAGTTACGCCACCATTCCTACGTGCAACGTAAAAACCCAGACCCACACTTTCCGAAACCCAGCGTTCCAGTATACAACCTTTTCAGGGATGAACGTTCCTCACTTTGCGCTACACTGCTGGTTGGCATTTTTCTTAAGAGCAGTGTCGGACGGACGCGCCTCTCGCCTCTTGCCTTTCACAAGCTCGCCTTTAAAGGCTTTATTACAGACAGCCACAATTGCGGCGAGCCTCAAGAGGGGCTGGCGAAAAGCGGCGTTTTTCAAACATGGCTTAGCTTTTAGCGCCTGACCTTTTGCGGCGTAAAAATGGGCAGTGACACGGCGTCTCCGCGAGTGGAAACGCTCCAGAAAAAAACCAAGATGAATAGACGGGCGTAATAACCGCCGCCTCCCGAAATCGGCACTAGAGTAGTATTTTGATGTTATTTATTTATCTATTTTTTCCAGCAAAGTGGTGTCAGGAGTGAGGGCAAGGAAGAAGACTGCCTCCATATGTTGCAAAAAAATAAAAATAACGGAACTCTGAGCTCGTGTGCGACTCGAGACCTGTTGTTGAGATGAGACGAGCCTGGAGTACAGTAATTATTCTCTCTGACTCATGATTTTCTTGTGCGTCACGCTTGGTGACACGGCGATGGGTTTTCGGCCGACCGAGCGATCTGAAAAATGTTACTTTTAGCCTCAGAAGTCAATTTTGTCAAGCCACGTTTTTGTTGTATGATATTATATTATTATAAGCGAGTTTATTGCGTTCTCACTAGGGCTGGGCAATTCGACCTCACTTCAACATTTGTCTTTTTTAGGGGTTTGGCGAGGGGTTTGCCTAACCCTTTTAAATTACTAACAGGGATTGTACTATAAAAATGATTAAAGGTGGAGTATTGTTTTTTAATCAAAGAGTAATTGTAAGAAATTCTTCCTTGTTTTAACAAAGTTTTTTATTGATTTTATTTAAATAATTGTAATAATCATTGGTATAATTATATCAATTAAATGAAATTGTCGGTTTCAATTAACGTCTGATTAATCGCCCTGCTCTTGTTCTCACTAACAAGGAATTTGCATGGAAGCTGGGTAAATACCACTTTATTTTGTAATTACAGTATTGTACAATTACAATTATTGTATCAATTACTTTTAGTGACATACTGTGTTTTGTAATTACTTAGTAAAATCCTCGATGAGAGGCTCTTGGTCTTGATTGGGGCTGTCAGACCCCTGCTAATAACCCGTATAATTCAAACCATGTTGCATTAAAACTGCCCCATTTCTGCGAACAAAATCCGGAACCCCAACGCACCTCCGGGTTAAACGGTAATGTTTACTCAGCGAGCACAGACTTTAAATAACTAGCGACGACTCGCGCCGAATGATTAATTTAGCTTCGGTGACTCTACCTGCTCCAACCTTTCCTTCATGTGTGAAATTGAATGTGTTTTCTCACCCCGTGAGGTTTTCTCCCTGCTGCTTTTCCACACCACGACATTAAAAACCCCTAGCGTACTGGGTGGGAGATGGGGACCTGGTGGGAAAAGCTACATTTGAATAATTTTTACCAGCAAAAGTAGGTCTGAGCATATTTCCCAAGCGGTTAAACATGTATAGCAAATTATACAGAAGGGAAAGAAAGTGTTCATGTTTATTTCTTGCTCGTCTAGTTCTGGTAAAGGTTCCGAAATTAGAATAAACAGTCAAGAGTGGGAAGAGTACAAAAAAATTGCACTCAAGTTGAAGTATTTGTATATTACTCGCGTATAAATAACGCATCAAAATATTGATGTAGAATTGTCCTTCTGGTTGCTTTTTAAAATTTAGTGACTTCTAGAGGGGGATCCACATGCACACGTGGCTTTGTTGTGGGTCAGCAGTGGTGAGACAAAAATGATATTCTTTCAAATGAAGGCATTTAAATGGTGTGCATGCTATAAATATTGAGTGGGTTTTTTAGTGCAAATGTAAAAACAATTAGGTGTGCAAAATATTTTGACAGGAAGTGCATATGAAGAATGGACAGCACAGTACAGTTTATCAGTGTAAAGTTATTAATTTCTATTTAATTTAATGAGTGCTAGATTCAAAGATATAGATAGATAGATAGATAGATAGATAGATAGATAGATAGATAGATAGATAGATAGTCAACTCACAATTTGATGTAAATATGTGAAAAAGACAGAAATAAAAGAAAAAATAGAAAGAAAAAAGAAGTAGAAAGAAAGGAGAGAAACAAAGAAAAGAAAGAAAGGAAGACAATGAGAGTAAGGATGGAAGAAAAAGAAAGTAAGAAAAGAGAGAAAGAAATGTAAGAAAAGAAAGAAAGAAAAAATGAAAGTACAAAAGGAAAGTAAGTAAAGAAGGAAAGAAGGAAAAGAAAGAAAGACTGGAACAAAAGGAAAGTAAGAAACAAAAAAAGGAAAAAAGGAAGGTAAGAAAAGAAAGGAAAGAAAAAGGAAGTGAAAGTCTGATATAGAGAGCAATCAAATAATATTTTTGAATTAATAACCAGTAATAAGTATTAATACCTGCTGATAGTTTGATGTAAACATGTAATTACTCTGGTTGAAGGTTGTTCAAGACATCTGCTTGTAATATTTTCGAATGCAGCAGCAACGTCTTGTCAACGCACTTCAACATCTTGCTTTTTTCCTGCTCAGGTCACAGATGGAGGCACCATTAAGCAGAAGATTTTCACCTACGACGCCATGTTCAACACCAACTACTCCCACATGGAGGATTACCGCAGGAGAGAAGACCTGGTGTATCAGTCAACAGTGCGGTAAGCAGAGAGAGAGGAGGGGGGGAAATATGAAGGAAGAAAAGAGGAAAGAGAAATATAGAAAAGAATGAAGGAATGGGGGAAGGAAGTAAGGAGGAAATGAAGAAAGAAAGAAAGAAAGGATGAAATGGGGAAGGAGGAAAAGGGGAAAGAAAGAAGGAATGAAGGAGGGGAGGGAGGAGGAAAAATATAGAGGAAAGGAGGAGGATAGAAAGGAATAAATGAAGAAAGAAAGAAAAGAAGAAAAAAATGAGGGAAGGAAGGAGGAAGGAAAAAATAAAGAAAGGAATAAATGAAGAAAGGAAGGAGGGAAGAAGGGACGGAAGAAAGGATGAAATGAAGAAAGGAGGAAAGAGAGGAAGGAATGAAGAGAGGAAGGAAGGAGGGGAGGGAGGAGGAAAAATATAAAGAAAGGAAGAAAGGAGGACAAAAGAAAAAGAAAGGAAAGAAAGAAGGAATGAAGGAGGGGAGGGAGGAGGAAAATATAAAGGAAAGGAGGAGGATAGAAAGGAATAAATAAAAAAAAACAAAGAAAAGAAGAAAAGAATGAGGGAAGGAAGGAGGAAGGAAAAAATAAAGAAAGGAATAAATGAAGAAAGGAAGGAGGGAAGAAGGGTCGGAAGAAAGGATGAAATGAAGAAAGGAGGAAAGAGAGGAAGGAATGAAGAGAGGAAGGAAGGAGGGGAGGGAGGAGGAAAAATATAAAGAAAGGAAGAAAGGAGGACAAAAGAAAGGAAGGAAGGAATGAGGAAAGGAGTATAAGATGGAGTTTAGGAAAGAAAGAAAGGAAGAAAGGAATGATTTGATTATATATATACACATATATATAATCAAATCATTCCTTCCTTCCTTTCTTTCTTCATTTATTCCTTTCCTTATTTTTCTTCCCTTTCTCCTTTTCCCCTTCCTTCCTGTCTTCTTTTATTCCTTTCTTCATTTTTCTTTCTTTCCTCCTTCCTTCCCTCATTCTTTTATTGTTCTTGATTTATTCCTTTCTTTAATTTTCTGCCTTTTCTCCTTCCTTTCTTTCTTCATTTCTTCCTTTCTTTCTTCCTTCCTTTATATTTTTCCTCCTACCTCCCCTCCTTTATTCCATCCTTCCTTCCTTCCTTCTTTCCTCCTTCCCTCATTTCATCCTTTCTTTTCTCCTCCTTTCTTCATTCCTTCCTTCCTTTCTTCATTTATTAGTTTTCTTCCTTTCCTTCTTCCTTCCTTCCCTCATTCTTTCCTTATTTTCTTAATTTATTCCTTTCTTTAATTTTCTGTCTTTTCTCCTTTTTCCCTTCCTTTCTTTCTTCCTTTATTCCTTTCTTTCCTCCTCCTTTCCTTTATATTTTTCCTCTTCCCTCCCCTCCTTATATATACACACATATATATATATATATATACAGTATATGATAAATACGGAATCTTGAATACTGGAGCTTCAGAGTTTGACAAGGCACAGGTGCAGGAAGATGAAAGGAAGCAGGGTTAGAAGAACACACACACACCTCACACACACCTACACACACGGCTACACACCCACACACATGCATTAAAGTAGCTGCTGATTACAATCTTGCTCTACACACACTCCACTGACCATCACTCAGTCCTCCAGCTCCAGCTCCAGCTCCCAGATGAGTATTGTTGCCTTTACACATCCTCCTGCTGAAACTGGGACACACACACCCTCACACACACACTCACGCACACTGACACACAGCAAACACTCCTCGGCAGCACAGCGGGGTGTAAATTGACAGCCACACCATCAGAAGCAGCGGGACAGACTCTGCTCTGACCTCCACGTCTCTCTCTCTCTCACACACACACGGATTCGAGATGTCAAGCAGCGAACCAGTCAGCTTTCCCGCTACATATACACACTCACACACTGACAATCACACACACACACACACATCTATATATATGGGCGCGCACACACACTTTCCAGAAAGTCTGTTATTCTTTTCAGCCATCAACGCTCGCTGCCTCACTCTCAACCTGGAGATATAACAAGGAAGAGAGGGAGGGAGAGAAAATGAAAGGTAGAAAAAAGATAGAAGGTAGGAAGAGTGAGAGACAGAGAGAGAAACTATTGAGAGACAGAAAGTCTGATAGAAAGATACAAAGAAAGAAAGAAAGAAAGAAAGAAAGAAAGGAGGAACGGAAGAAAGAAGGAGGAAATGAAGGAAGGAAGGAAAGAAAGAAAGAAACGAAGGAATGAAGAAGGAGGGAAAAATGAAGACGGAAACAAAGGAAGGAATGAGAAAAGAAAAAGAGTCAAAGAAAGAATGGAGGAAGGGAAGAAAGGAAGGAAAGAAAGGCAGTGGGGGGGGATAAAAAAGGAAAGAAGGATAGACAGAGTGAAGGGAAAAAAAGGAGGGAGTAAGGAAAAAGGAAACAAGGAAGGAAAGACAGAAGTAAAGAAGAGTGAAGGAAAATTTGAAGGAAGAAAGGAATGTAAGGCAGGAAGGGAGGGAGAAAGGAAAAAAAGAAATAAAGACACGATGAAGGAAAAACAGAATGAAGGAAGGAAAGTAAGGCAGGGAGAAAGGAGAAAAGGAATGAAGGACAGAAGGAAGGAAAGAAAGAGTTTGATAAAGTGAATAAACTATGAGAGGGAAAGAGTAGGAGAGTGTCATAGAGAAAGAAATATATATGAACAGAAGTATTCTTAACACACACACACACACACACCTACACACACCTACACACACACTCACACACCCACCTACACACACACACACACACACACACCCACCTACACACACACACACACCCCCACCCGCCTACACACACACACACACCCCCACCCGCCTACACACACACACACACACACACACAGAGTCAGATCCAGGGCCGTGAGTGGCAGCCTCCAGCTTGGCGTTTTCCTGCATTAGCATGATTTAGTGCTGAAGGCGGTTTTATTAGCGAGTGATTAACTGTTGGCTTACACTGCAGAGAGAGAGGTAGACGTGAAGATAGAGAGACAGCGGCACCAGAGGCGAGAGAGAGATTAGATTTTCTCATATATAGTATGAGTTGTTTATATATGTGTGTGTGTGTGTGTGTGTGTAAAAACTCTGGGTGTCTATATATATATATATATTATATATATATATATATATATATATATATATATATATATATATACATATATCTATCTATCTATCTATATATATATATATATATATATATATATATATATAATATATATATATATATAAATAATACCCAGAGTTTTTCTGTTCTCTGTTCCCCCCTCAGATCATGTTACTAAATTTTTTCTCAAGATTAAACGCGTGCTTTTATCCCATACTCTCTTTTATATCTGCTTTTAAACAGTCTATATCGGGATGCTGCACGCCATTATGTTGCCATTAAACCCCATTACAATGCATTAAACTCCAGTGGGAGCTGTACAGCAGTCGTAATGCTGGGTAATGATTATTTCCGAGTGTGTGTGTGTGTGTTCTTGTACTTGCTACTTAGTGAGAGTTTTTAACCAGCAGAGTGAGAACATTTTTGGGAGGTGAGGACGTCTTTAGTGGTCCTCACTTCTTTAAACTGCTTTTACAAAATAAATATTATTTGCAAAAGTAAAAGTATAGAAAGATTAGCTTTTGGTTACTGAGGTTATGGTTAGGGTTATGTTTAGGGTTAGGTGAAATATTATTTAGATACAGTAATATAGAAGTCAATGGAGGTCCTCACTACTATATAAGTACAAGGATGTGTGTGCGTGTGCGTGTGCGTGTGTGCGTGTGCGTGTGCGTGTGTGTGTGTGTGTGTGCGTGTGTGTGCGTGTGTGTGTGTGTGTGAGGGGAACTGTCGCTGATCATCGAATCATTAATGAATGGGAGGACAGATGGAGGAAAAGACCAAAGCTGACAAACCACCTCCTCTTCCCTCCTTCTCCTCCTCCTCTCTTCCTCTGGACCGATCCACCGTCCATTCTGCCACTTCCTGCCCCGCCCCGTCCATTTGCCCCTCCCCTACAGCTGACCGAGGGCAGATTGCTTTTGGGAAAAACAAATCAAAGCAGTCAGTTGTGTCTCGCTCAGTTCGTTGGGAGACAACAGCAGCATGTTGAGAGATTTGCTGAATTTTTTATATATATTTATCTACTGGACCTAGAGAAAAAAAAACCTGGCACTTAGTGAAAGACAAAAGTATGACCGATAAATTGGTGTGCTAATACTATCGGCCGATATGAGCTAATTGCCTTCAAATTGAAAAGAAAAAGAAGGAAGGTAAGGAAAGTGGAGGAAAGACAAAAAAGGAAAGGAAAGAAATAAAGGAACGAGGGAAGCAAGGGAAATAAAGGAAGGAAGGAAGGAAGAAATAAAGGAAGGAAGGAAGAAAGGAAGATAGAAAGATAAAAGGAAACGAAGGATGGAAAGAAAGGTGGAAAGAAAGAAAGAAAGAAAGAAAGAAAGAATGGTAGGGAGGAAGGAAGGAGAAAAGAGAGAAAGAAAGGAACCAGATACTTGTTTAAAAACATTTAATAACCTTATTCTAGTGTTGTAGTGTTAAAGTAAAATTTGCTTCAGATATAAAATGTCACTTTTATCTCTCATCAGACTGCCAGAGGTCCGGATTTCAGACAACGGCCCTTACGAATGCCACGTGGGCATCTACGACCGTGCCACCCGGGAGAAGGTGGTGCTGGCATCAGGCAATGTCTTTCTCACTGTCATGTGTAAGTCACCGAGAGTTTCCGCCATTTAACTGCTGATGATGATCGCCCTAATGGAGCAGATAGCATTGGGCTGAATTGACCAGCCATTCTTAAGAAGAAATTTGTTCTTAAAACCCAGTTTTTATTTATATAAAAATATGTTTATAGGCTTCTTAGTGAAGTCAAAAAGTATGTCCGATAAATTGGTGTGGCGATATTATTGGCAGATTTGAGCTAATCGCCGATAAATTCATATTGGTGCCTTTATTTAAAGGCATGTAATAACTTTATATACTTGCAGTTTTTATTTTTAATAATCCAGATATGGGTAATCTTAATGACATTAATTATATATCAGTTAATTATTTATCAATAATTATATATATTTACATATATAGTATATAAAACATTAAGTATTGGGTTTTCTTGTATAATATAGTTTGGATAATATAAAAATTTAATTTCAAATAGTTAACACTTTATTAACGTAATAGTATTATAATTTTTTTACGTAGTTTATTCTTACATTAAATTATATTTATTAGGGAAATATTTAAGAGTAAATCTGAAATATTGGTGAATGAGGCGCAATCTTCCAATTCCAATTTATATTCCGATGAAACAAGGCCTGTTATGGCCTTAATGAGATCTTTACGAGCCGTGCTTCACCTACTTTCAGCCTTGTGTTTTTGCACGTGTTTTCCCCAGCTTTTAGCTGTCTGTCGTGGCGGGGCCGAGGAGAGAATTGTCTTGTAGTGATGATTAGAAAAATGAAAGAGAAAGAGAGAGAGAAAAAAGAAGGAAGAGAGAGAGAGAGAGTTTGTGTGTAATGACATTTACTCAGTAAGAATGCTATTAGGGGAGCTGCCTGAGTGTGATAAGGGCTTTTTGAACGCGTGTGTGTGTGTGTGTGTGTGTGTGTGTAAATGCGGGGTGTCTTCACTTCAACTTCCTCTTCTTGGCAGTGTTTATGCCACGCTGCGGGAAGCTTTGCTGAAAGAGCCCTCGTCCACACACACACACTCACACTCTCTCGCACACACACAAACACACTCATCATTACCGAGTGACTTTAGTGGCACGGGGAGCAGACGGCGAGCTCCGGTGCCCTGTGAACACTCATCCCTCTCTTTCGTCTTTTGCTTTTATTGTTCCTCACTGAGCTTCTTCTGGTTAAGTCGAAGGAGAAACCGATACAATTTTTCCGATACTGCAGCTTGGGTTTTGGGTATCAATAATAAACTTTTTTTTAAATTATTATTTTATTATTATTATTATTATTAGTAGTAGTAGTCATTATGCACTAACTTGTGGCAACTCAGTATAGTCAAAGTTAAAGTCGAGCTCATCACGTTGGCTTCTAAAACGCCCACAAGTCTTCTGTTTTAATTAAGAATTTAGAAATAATTAAAGAAACAATTCAAAATGTGTTATATTTTTAATGCTTTAACATTCACAGTTAAACGTTTTTTCTAATGCCCACTTTCTATTCATCAATGCCACTTGTTTAAATGATCAGTTAATTCATCAGATTTGCATTCGTTTACATTTTGCACGGAACGAAAGGACATTTATGTCTGAAAACAGCATTGATTTTACATTTGAAAAGTTATTCAAGTTGACTTTGGAGCTTCTTCAATGAAACAGATTTAGAATATAATAATTTTATTATTAACAAAATAAATCTGTTTTTCTCATTCTGTCATTAGAAGTTCCCAGAACTTGCACTGTGGTTTAACGTGGGCAACAGTAGCTAACATGCTAACTTGGCTAACATCGAATGACTGGAATTTTTATTTGTTTTATTTTTTTTAATCAAAGCAGTGTGTTTCTTTTCGTGTATGTGTGTGTTTGTGTATAACAGGAAGTTAGATGTCCAGCCGCGAGAGCTACACCCGGCCGTTTAGCCGTTTCACCGTTTGGGCATTTATCCGCTGCAGGAGTTCCGTTGCTACATGAATGAATAATGCTAGCAGCTTTGGCGTATTTTTCATTGACGCTAATGGACTCCAGTATATGAATGAATCTGAGTTCACACAATCTGTCCCCTAATCATTCACGAGAAAGAGTGTGTGTGTGTGTGAGAGAGAGAGATAGAGTGTGTTCCAGAGTGCTACGAAGTCTTGCGGTTGAAGAATGGCCTCAAGCATTGTGGCTAATTGCCATCTAAGCTGAAACAGAATTATTCATAACCTATTAGCGTGCCAAGTTCACCGGCGAGAGAAAAAGAGGAGGAGGAGGAGGAGGAGGGGACGAAGAGCGGAAACGAGAAAGCGGAAAAGAAAATGAGTGGGGGAAAAAAAATTAATAGGAAGCAGTGTAAGTGAGTGTTTAAATTTTTTAACGTGGCTTCATAAATAAGAAGCGTCATTTAAACCCATTCTGGACCAATTACACGATTACTCGCCTCCAACACAGCCAAATTGTGCGGATTCGTCGCGCCGCTGCTAGCGTCCTTCACCCCTTTTTACCACCGAAAACTTTTGCCTCAGCTTTAGAACTTCAGCTTCACTAAAAAGTCTGCTTGCGTATGACGGTTAAGGGTGTCTGTGAAGGTGCTCAGCTGTCCTGCTCACGATCATTTTACCAAAATAAATATCAACGACTACTCCAACAATTGGAAACGCGTTCAATCTTAATGACGACAAAAATAACAAATGACATTAATGACGTTCTGGCGGAGATCAGTGACTAACATAGAAAACTAGCGTTCAGTTTGTGTTGTTAGCATGAATAAGTTTGACAAAAGAACTGTGACATTACAGAGACGAATATGAAAGCAGTTTGTCACAGTGTACAGACAAAATTTCCACATCAGAAAAGTCAGTCAGTGGACATAACCAAACTCAAAAAATGTCAGGAAAAAGGAAATATCTAAAATCATAAACATTTTGCAAAGACTGAAATGTTATTTATACAAACGCGCAAAAATGTAACACACTAGAACGTTTCAAGACACAAGCTACTTCTGATTAAAAGTAACTAAACTACCGTTTTAATATAGTAGCTAGCTATAGTACAAGCTACATCAAAAAAGTGGCTAGCGACATCCAAGCTGTTTAACAATACTTTGTATTTGTGGTGTACGATACTCATAAAGCAAATACCAAATAAATAAATGTAAAGCATGATGATATTTATATGAAAATATAATAATCAATGACGTTTTGGAGGTAGAGAACTCCCTCTCTTTCGCATTTTCGCATTCGTGCTTCCATCTTGGTCATCCTCCGACTCCATCTTGCAGCTGCCAAGAGCGTGCTGTGATGCTATGACTAGGCATGGTAGCCAATCAGATGCCACTTCTGCCAATTCAACACCAGTCTGGGACAACTGCTAGTTGAAAATACCTAGTTGTAGAGGGAAGAAGTGTTTTTGTTTGTAACAACGTAACGTTTTGCGACTCAACATCGCTACTTGTAAAACAAGTCGTTAGATATTTTTAAAGCGACATCAGTTTAAAAGTAGCTTTCACACTAATAAGCTACTGACAAAAAGTTAGTTGTTAGCTACGTAATTTAGCTGTTTAACAATAACCATTGTTATTTGCATTTCCAGTACAACTTCTTAACATCGTCGCCCCATATTTTGCCCTAAAATCTCTTTACAGGAAAGTTATTATTGTCGTAAGGCCGTTGCCATGCCAACAACATAAAACCTGAATTGCTGTTGTGGGGCAAAAACTGCTGAATCATTCCCATGCTATATTGACCAGATTTACCGCCGGCTGAACTTTAATAAAACCTCCGCAATAATTCAACAACCAGACTCTCCTTCAGGGAAAACTGGGCTCCCGAATCTAAACAGCGTTTGTCTAAAATAACTCACAAAGATACGAGTCTTGACCTACTGCTGACAGAAATTCATGGAAAATTGAAAAGCAACAAAACATTAATTAAGTTGGTAACGAACGTTGTAGAAAGTTGGTATGAAGATGAAGGCACCACACAAAATCAAGGAAAATAGTCTGAGGTACACACTCACTCAAAAATATAAAATTACCCTAAAACCACTTTTAAAATTACCTTCATTTTAACTTGAGCACCCTCTGAAATAAGTGGGTCTTCCCAAGCAGGCACTCTGTGAAGTGACTCTTTTTCGCTTCTCTTTCCGACTCTGAACTACAGTATGAATTCGAACCCCACACACACACACACAGTTTGGTTTAGCTACAGGGAGCAGTGCTTGGAGACGGTACTTTGCTCATGAGTACCTCAGTGGTAATTTTACCAGTCCTGGATTTGAACCTGCAACCTTCTGATCACAGGGTGAACACCCTACCATTACGCTACCAAGTCTAACCTTTAAGTTAACGGAGCAGTTGGTAGTGTAACGGTTACTTGGACAGGCAAAGGTACCACTGAGGTACTCGTGAGCAAGGTACTGTCCCCAAGCTACTGCTCCCCGGGTGCTGCCCATATCAGCTGCCCACTGCTCCTTCACGGATGGGTCAAACACATCTAAACTAGCTACATTCAAGCAGTTTTATCCAGTTAAACGTCATATTTGTGGTGTAAAAAAAAAAATCAAGAAATGTGCAACATAATGTCAAAATTGCGATAATATAATAATTGATGACGTTTTGCAGGTAGAGTTCTGTCCGTTTCACATTTTGATAGATACTGACACAGATTCCTGCTTCCATCTTGGTTATCCTCCGACTCCATTTTGTAGCTGCCAAGAAAACGCATTCATAAAGTTGCAAAAAAGGTTAAATCGTTTGCAAGATAATCAGTCGTTGGACTTTTCACTGTCAGGGAATATAATTAGTATTTTCACTCATTTGTGACTTTAATTTCACAAATGTGCAACATATCTTGCAAATGTATGCATTTATACGATGAAAAAATCCAGAGGGATGAAATGATCTAGAGGGGGTAAGTGGGAATTTATGAATTTACAGTATAAAAACTTCGATTTTGGACTTGTTCTCCAAATTTTACACCCTCGCTGAGCTCCAATCATTTTTCAAAATCTGACAACGGCCTTCGTAAAACCATTGTAAAGTTAATTTTAGAAGTCGCTTTAAAATTTCTCCAAACGTTGGCCGCGTTAATAGAGTTTCCTCCTCCTTTAATTCAAAGAATTAAGAATAAACCCTGGAAGTTTACTTTCTGAGGCTGTTCCTGTGTATATGAGACAGAAAATGAATGCTATTGAACTTTCACATCTAATATTTGGCTTTTATTAGCCAGGCACACAGTCACTCTCTCTCTCTTTCTCTTTCGCTCTCTTACTAGGAAAACATTTTTCCTCGTTCCACATAAAGACAGCAAAGTTCTTTTCCGCTCCTTTCCCTTATTGCCTGGATGTGTAATTTTTATGTCTCGGAGCACGTCGGAAGTCAAATAAACTCCGAACTGTTCCCGTGTCCACCAGCGGTGTCATGCTGTGCTTCGTTCTTTTATGTTGGAGCTTCCAGATTTTAAATTATTGCCTGACAATGACTCCTGAAATGATCAAAGAGGCCCTCATGAAGAATTGGTGAGGAATATTGGAGCTGGCTGGGAGTAAAAACTTACTTGAGTGTGTGTCTGGGGAGCTGAATCTGAATGAATTTGAATGTGCCACATAAGGCCTCATGCAGATGGGGTAAAGTGCTGAAGCAGGAGAAGTTGCTAAGCATTAGTTTAGAGTGGAGTTTGGACGGAAGCAGCTGCGGCAGCTGGCCCTGTCACTCCAGCGCTGTATTTAAAACTTGTACTTTGGCTTGCCAACTGTCCCGGTTTGCGGAGGGGAGCGTCCCGTTTTGGGACTTTTTAAAGTGTTAGCTTGTTCTGTTTATGGGCTGAAATGTGAAAACGCGAGCTCTGAGTGCGCTGACCTATTACACCTATTACGCCAGGGGGCGTTACATCGAGCCAGTCGTGTTGCAGGAGAAACTGCGACAAGATGTTGAAACTGGTATTTACAGACAGGCAGAAAGGAAGAAAATGGAAGTCAAAGTCAAAGTAAAGTTTATTGTCATCTCTTCTATATATTGTACAGATATACAGAGAGACGAGAAGACGTGGCTCCAGTTTACACAGCGCAACAAGAAATAGAGAACAAAGAACAGATACGGCACATGGAATAAACAATATATAAATAAATAGGGCACAAAATATACATTTTAGGCCAAAGGTGGACATTGACTGACAGTTTTCAATATGAAAGATTACGATATCCAGTCTATTAATAGAAGTGTATTCTACGGATATAGCAGCACAGGAGAACCATTCTGTGTTCTATATTTAGTGTACAAAATTTAAGTTTGTACAGATATAGCAGCATTGGAGAACCGTTCTGTGCAATAATTTTCAATAATCGGTGCAGATATAGTTCGTTAAAAAAGTGACCAGCGAAATATACGTTCAACGGTTGTGCAAATACTAGCGGCAGTGCAAAAATTGTGCAATATTACGGCAATGTTGTAGCAATAGTAATAATGTACGGTTTGTAAATATAGACATTTTTCTTATTCTTACACGTCTTTTCAGAGAGAGTTTCAGTGCAACATGAAAGAGGTAGTCCGTATAGCAGCATGCGCATTACAGCAACGGTGAGGTGTAACGTGCAGCGGTGCAACACAGTTAGTTTACACTCCGGGTGTGTGTTGGGGGGAGCGTGAGCGCAGGTAGTGTGTTCAAGAGTCTGACGGCTTGTGGGAAGAAGCTATCACGCATTCTGCTGGAACGAGTCCTGATGCTGCGGTAGCGTCTGCCGGATGGGAGGAGTGTAAAGAGTCCATGTGAAGGATGCGTGGGGTCGAGCACGATGCAGGAGGCCCTCTTGATGCAGCGCTTGTGAAAGATGTCCTGCAGCGACGGGAGAGACACTCCGGAAGGAAGTATGGAAGAAAGAAAGGAAGGAAGGAAGGAAGGAAGGAAAGAATGTATGAAAGGAATGAAGGAAAGAAAAAAGAATGAAAGGAAGGAAGAAGGAAAGAGAGAAAAAGGGAAGAAAGAAAAAGAAGAAAAGGAAGGAGGAATGAAAGGATGGAAGGAAGGAGAAAAAAAGAAAAGGAGAAGAATGAACAGAAGGAAGAAACAATGAAAAGAAAGAATAAAAGGAAGGAAGGAAGGAAGAAGGGAAGAAAAGGTGGGAGGATGGAACAAGAAAAGAAAGAAGGAAAGCATGAAAGGAAGAATGAAATGAAGGAAGGAAGCTGTGTTGTGCTGTTGTGCTGTGTTGCACAACTGCATTAATCACCACCTTATTGAACAGAGCTAGAGATTGTGGCGATAGGAGAGTTGTAGCACCGTCCACCGTGAGCACCGTCCACCGTGAGCACCGTCCACCGTGAGCTGGTCTCTGAGGCCCAATGGACCAATATTCCACATCAAACGGTGGCAACGTTTACAGCGCCGTCTTTTCCCAAACCTTCAGCGTTACGCAACTGGGTCCCGATGCTGTAACCGACGGTTACGTAACCGCATTTACTTCCTGACATCACCAATCGCCAGAAATCTCAGCCTCGAATCAGATTACACTCGTTTTCCTTTTCTTCACTATTGGTTTTTAAAAATTGGGGATTTTATTTCATAAGCCACCAAGGGAGCGACGGAAGCACCCGAGTGTGTGTTAGTTCTGTAATAATACTCACCATGAAGTACAGTTGTTGTTGATGTTGTTGGGAGGTTGTGTGGAGGTTGGGAATTGATTTGTCCTTGTTACAGTGAACGTTGTCCGACTGACCTCTGCAGCTGCTTTATCGGTCGTAAAGCGCACAGCAGCAACAGCAGTTTGTAGCTTCTAGTTTATGTCCCGACACTTAAGGCCAGAAATGATTTCTTTTAACCTCTCGGCCGTGAGGTAATTGAGACGAGGATAACGAGAGAGAGAGAGAGAGAGACAGAAGAGGAAGGAGACTGAGAGAGAGAGAGAGATTGAGGTGAGAAGGGATTAGAGAGAGAGAAAAAGATTGACAAGGTACAGGCGAGCGACGGAGAGAGGGAGGAAAGACAGAGAGTAGACTCGGGATGAAAGAGGGAGGAAAGAGCACAAAATAAAGAAAGATGGCGAAGGAGGGGGAAAGAAAAAGACAGCAGGATACAGAGAAGAGAGGGTGGTGAGGAATGAAGGGGCACATTGAGGGAGGAAAGAAAGGAGTTTGGAAGATGTAGAAAGAGCGAGAGACGGAGGGAGGAGAAAGAAAGAGAGAGTGGGAGAAAGAAAGAAAGATTAGGATGGAGAGTAAGAGGGACAGAGGAGAAGACAGAACGAAAAAAGAAAGAGTGGGATGGAAATAAAGAAAGAACGAAAAAAATGAGGATGGAGAGAAGCAGGGAGGAGAACGAAAGAAGGAAAAGAAAGGAAGAAAGAGGGGGATTGAGAGAGAGAGAGAGAGAGAGAGAGAGGGAGGAAGAAGAAGAAAGAAAGAAAGAAAGAAAGAAAGAAGGGGAGCGAGAGAGTGACAGAGGATAAAGAATAAGAAAGATGAGGATGGAGAGAGAGAGACGGAAGAGCAAGAAAGAAAAACGGGGGGTGGAGAGAGAGGCGGGGAGGAGAAAGAAAGAAGGGGAGGGAGAGAGTGACAGTTCAAATAAAAGGAACGATTAGGATGGAGGGGTTGGGAAGAAAGAAAAATGGGGACGGAAAGAAAGAAAGAGAAAGAAAGCGTGGGAGAAGAAAGAAAGAAAGAAAGAAAGAAAGAAAGAAAGAAAGAAAGATGAGGATGTAGAGAGAGAGGGAGGAAGGCGAAAGAAAGAAAAATGGGGATGGAGAGAGGAGGAGGAGGAGGAGGAAGGAAAGACGAGGATGGAGGGAGTGGGAGAAAGAAAGACAGAAGGAGGGGAGGGAGAGAGAGCAAGAAAGAAAGGGCGGGTGTGAGGGAGGGAGAAGAAAGAAAGAGGTAGAGCAAAAGAGAAAGATATATATAGAGAGGTATCAAGAGAGAGAACAACAGTGATAATGAGGAAGATAGAGAGAGTGAAGAGAACGAGGGATAGAGAGAGAGAGAGAGAGAGAGAGAGAGAGAGAACGAGGGATAGAGAGAGAGGAATAGAGAGACGGAGGTGTTGTGAGGTTTGCGTAACTGATGCTGATCTGTAATTAATGCTGTGTATATTTAGCTGCAGTGTGTTTATTAATAACCACTTTTAATGGCACAGAAACACAGACTGGAGGAGGGTGATGATGGATTAGTGTGTGTGTGTGTGTGTGTGTTTAGACCTCGTCCTTACGCACACTCCCCGTCACCAAGGGCTGAGGAAGGTGGTCTGGAGGACGCGGCGATGGCGACATTCATCACGTGTATTTTGCGTGCGGCATAATGCGCCGCTCAAGGTTAGCGCCGACCTTTAGCCCCGTCCTCTTCATCTTCATCCGACCCCGCCGTAAATCTGGTTACTCCAACATCCGCTCCCCGTCTCTGGGCCCCGGTTGCCGAGCGACACATCATTGTCCTGCATCCCGTGACATTCCCCCGGTTTTAACCGTCGGAGCATCACTGAGCATCAACAATGCAACACTGAAGGAAGGGTTGCACGATATGGCTAATATAGTCCGATACCGATAGACGATATTTTTTACGCTTAGATCTGCCGACGCCGATAAATGAGGAAGGCAGAGTTGAACGCATAAAGACATATTTTGCTTGCGAACGTTCCACTAAGCACTCAGAATTTCGCCACAAAAATAACGCCATCAATCTGACATGTCTATCACAGCGCCGAGTGAAGCGAGCGCGAAAGCAGAGTGGGGTGATTTCCGGCATAGTGCACCACAGTTTTAAGAAAAAGTCACTTCCTGCCCTATGTAGTGTACAAAGTCAAGTAGGGCACGTGTGACACTCCATGTGCACTACCTAGTGCGTGCAATTTTGTCATCGATATCGCCATCGTACAATTGAAAAATCGACAAGCCGTCTCATAACTCAGGCACTCATGAGCAAGGTACCGTCCCCAAGGAGTGATCCCATCTGGACGCCGCTCCCTCATGGATAGGTCAAATGCAGAAGTCATATTTAGATTATGTTAAATAATCACTCGCTTAATTTATTTAATAATGCATTTTAAAATTTTTCTGTTATTTCACAAAACACCAAAAATGAACCTGACTTCGTATCATCGTAAGAGCAACGCAACTGTGACGTGAAGTCAAGCGTAACAGAAATAACGGGGACGTAAGACGGGAAATGTTTAAAAATAACCGTACGTGATCTTAATCATTCAGGAGCTGATTCCGAGGCATTTATATGTCGTCTCCTTACAAAGAAACAAAAAAATGTATTCAAAGAAACCGCTGAATTATTAAAAGGCTGACACCCGCCGGTGATAATTGAGTCGGAAACGACAAACTGTGATCTCAGCTTGAGGACTTCCGCCCAAACTCTTCAAAAACAAAAAATAAATCTCTTCTTCTTATTTTATTTCATCCCCACCGCCGCAGATCGCCTCGGCTCCCGACGTGCCGGCGTCTGATTGGAAACTGCTTTAAATAGTGGAAAATTGCGATTCATAATTTATGTGATTAACTCTGGGCCGTCTCGAACTCGTCTCTCGTTTTGTCTCTTACCAGGGACGCAGCGGCTGCGGGACGACCGGAGGGAATTGGCGGGGGGTTTACATCGGGGCGAGAAGAGCAGGCATGGAAGAAAAGAATTCATGCATCAATGCTTTTCCACATGAAACTAGTTTGTTTAATGTAGAGCAGGGATTGAGGCAGCTCCGGTTCTGGAGGTCCGGTGTCCTGGTTTTCCATTCTACCTGAGACCAGGCGGGAATGTTCTGAAATCCAGTTGGATGGAAAACCTTCAGGACCGGAGTTGCCTTCCCACGATTTAGAAGCCGTTCTCGGGCTGAAGGTAGAAAAACGTTGGAGTTTTATCTTGGTTGGTTAGGAAGTGAGTTTTTTGTCTGTCTGTCTGTCTGTCTGTCTGTCTGTCTATCTTTCTATCTACATATAAGGAGTGTGAACCTTCACTGGTGTCACGATTTTATTTGATTCGATTCGATTACGATTATTAGGTCAACGATTCGATTCATTTTGATTTTAACTAGAATATTTAAGTCTTTGTAATAATGGATTTTGGTCTGACACTGCATTGATGCAGAATCGTTCATGTTGGCATCGCGATGCAACGATGCATACAATTAATTTCAACACCTCTAATGTATATAAATATATATATAGAGAGAGAGAGAGATGGTCCCCGAGTTTTACGATCATTTGACGATTTTTCGTTCTTACAACGACGATATCGATACGACAAAAAGTTACGTGCAGCAGGCACATGTAGCAGCATACTGTATACGGTACGATACGTTGGGGCGCTGCCGGGATGTACATGTCCTCTGTGTGGTACGCTGATGTTATTTTATTTGTCATTGTGAACGCAGCTCATAGTGCACCACAATCAAATGTGACCTCTGCGTTTGATCCATCCGTCAAGGAGCAGTGGTCATTATTTTTGGGGAGCAGTAGCTTAGGGGTGGAACCTTACTCATGAGTACCTCCGTGGTACCTTTCAGAGTCCGGACCATTTTTTCAAACTATGTGGGTTTTTTTTTCTAAAAATGTGAGACGCAGCTGCCTCTCTGTCTGCAAAATCCAGAACTGAGTGACACAAAGTATTTCTTGAGAGAAAACCTTTATCATTGTATTAATTTATAAAACACCAGAGAGCTATTGTATTTATTTATTTAATTATTTGCTTGTTTTTGCATCAATTTATGCAGAATACTTTCTACAATAACTTGTACCTTTTAAAACTTCAGGGAGCTGATATACTTATTCATTTATTCACTTATTCATACATAATTTATACAATTAAACTGCAACGGCTGAAAACCTCCACACCATGTAGAGCCTTTTACACTTTTAGCTTTTGTGTCAGAGATGGAGGAAGTTAATTGTTTAAATTTATAAAAACTGCTGCTGGGAACTCACTGAAGTTTTTGGTTTGAGAACTATGAAAAGGGGTCCGAGCTTGACACCAATTTTTATTTATTTTTTTTACCATAGTTTAAAATATCGGTTATTAATGTCCTTGAGCAGTAATAATCGTTATCGCATCGACAATGAATAAAAGCATATTGGTCGACCCCTTACGTTAAACAGCATTAAGTGAGGGCTATTTTGGCATTGTGAACACAGCACAGCACAGAAAAATGAAACTTGACCTCTGCATTTGACCCGTCTGTAAGGGAGCAGTGTTTGGGGACGGTACCTTAGCGGTACTTTAACCGATCCGGTATTTCAACTGAGGGCTAGTTCCCTAACCGCTACAGCCCCTTCAGATCATGAATGCCCATGTGGACGCTAACTGGACATATTTGGTCCTCCAGAACGCCAGCCCAACGGCATGTTAACGCCATAGCAACGTTTTCAGATCATTCGGCTATTTGACGCCATCTGAACACACAGCCGACCAAGGGGCTAGTTCCCTAACGTCTATGCTAAACAGCCCCTTTAGTTAGTCTAGTTCAATAATCTGTACAGGAGTAGTTGTTACGTAACGATTAGGGCACTCGCCGTGTTATCGGTCCAAACCCAGGACCAGTAAAGTTACCACTTTAGTGCTTATGAGCAAAGTACCGTCCCCAAGCACTGCTCCCCGGACGATGTCCATGTTAGCTGCCCACTGCTCCTTGGAGACGTATGGGTCAAATGCAGAGCTGACGTTTGGTTGTGGGGCGTGTTGCCTGTGCTGTGTTCACAATGGCAAATAATCAGTGTCACATTGTATGTAAGAACACAGAGTTTCAGCACTTATTCCATGCCTGGTAAAAATGAGTGATGAAATACTTACATCTTTTTACCCATCTTCCAATCCAATTTCCGGGACCCGGAATTTGGCATTTAAAACCTGAAACAAAACAGAAAGAGAGTTTACTGTCGGAGGCGTGATTGAAAAACAGGACAAAGTGAGGACTTGATTTGAGTAGAAGGAGCGTCGCGCCGATATTGCATTTCCTGAGACAGGAGGCACAAACAAGTTCCAGAGGCGACGAAGGAATAAATAAGAACAAATCGCTCGGTGCTGGAGGAGCGACTCTGCTGCGTCAATGCAGTGAGAAGGAGACCTTTTTCTCTGCTCTGGCTTTGTAAATTCTTAATTAGTGCAGAGCTGAAGGTAATTGGGTGTTAAAACCGAGTTTCGTGTTTGCACACTTTTGCTTTTTCGTCGTGCTTAACCTGAAGGCCTTCACCGAGTCTGTGCTAGCAGCGCTGTCGCGTCAAGGCCCCGTCCACACGGCCGTTGGAATCTTAGATAAATTAATGCGCTCTGAATGCCCTACGTGGTGGTGTTACGTTTTTGTGGCTGTGCTTGATTGACCGTTACGTTGGCGTTGGTTTGACGCTGTTTAAGCAGCAATGTTTGGGGAGTTCATGAGTATCATAGTGGTACCTTTACGGATCCAGTACTTGAACCGGCGACCTTCCGATCGTTCTTGGGGATGCAGCATTTATTTGACGCCATCTGAACGCGTAATCAACCGGTCAAACGCAAGTCACGAACGCCTGTGTGGACGCTAATCAGACATATTCATTTCACAACGTCCTACCAACGCCAACGTAAACTCAATAGCAACATTTTAACATTCGCTAAGATTTCGGCAGAAATTGACACCAAGAAAATGTTGGATGCAGCGGGGTTTTTTTGACGCCATCCGCACACGTAGCCGGCCGATGAAATGCAGGTCACAGACACCCTCATGGGACGTCCCCCTAAACATCAGCCCAACGCCAAGTAAACACAAAAGCGACATTTTCTTTGCGTATGTCAGGATTTCGTCAGAAATAAGCGCGCAGCGTTTATTTGATGCCATCCGAACGCACAGCTGGCCCAACGTAGGTCATGAAGCTTCGCTCAGTCAACGTTTACCACAGCGTATTGAAGTTCAGCAGCAAAGCAGTTAGTTAAGTGCTTATACACCACTTCCAGTCGCATTTGCTTTGCTGTTGGTGTTCCTAAATTCAGATCGATTCCTGACACCAGCTCTCTGAGCGGAATTGCTCCCAATGCTGTCTGTAATGTGGCATGACGTCCGTTTGGCATCGAGGAAACGACATCAATCAGCGGAAGCAGCCGGTAGACATGCAACACCTGCAGCACGGCGATCGCTTGTTTTTGGGGGACTGAAGCAAAGCAAAGCCTGCCGTTACTTTAGCGATGGGCGATTAATCGGTAATGAATCGAAACCGATATTCAGAACCTCTAATCTCAAATTTTTTTTTTTTAATAACATCCTGTTATTTAAAATCACAAAGATAAAAATGAAAACATCCAACCAGTCTATGTCAGTGTCATATAAAGGCAATTTATCAATTTATCAATTTAAAGTCATATCACTCCATTAGCTCAAAATCATGCAAGTGCTTGTCGGGATTTCGGCAGGAATTGATGCCAAGGAAACGTTGCATGAAGCGTTTATTTTGACGGCCGACAGAACACAGGTCATAAACGCCCATGTGGATGCTAATTGGACATATTTGGTCCTCCAGGACGTCAACCCAACTCCATCCAAAGACAATACCAACGTTTTCTTTGTGTTTGTCTTGATTTAGTGGTTAGCTCTAACCACTACAGCCTCTCGGCAAGAACGGTTATGGGTTCGATCGTAGGGTCTTTCTCTGTGGAGTTTGTGTGCTCTCTCATGAGTTTTCTCTGGGTGCTCTGGTTTCCTTCTACTATCCAAAAGTTTCTCAGGCGTGAGGATGTGTTTAGATAGTGAAAGTGAGTGATTATTTGTCATTGTGAACACACCACAGCACCACAACAAAATCTGACCTCCGCATTTGACCCTTCCCTGAAGGAGCAGTGGCCTTCTGACATTGCTAGGGGAGCAGTGCTTGGGGATGGTGTCCTGCTCATGAGTACCTCAGTGGTACCTTTACCGGTCAGGGAATTCAAACCGGTCACCTTCCCATCACCGGGTGAACCCCCTAACCGTTAATCAAGAACGGTTGTTCAATCCCTCCACGTTTTTGTGGGCCTTTTTTGAGATCGTTGCAGCCTAAAATGCCAAATTTTCAGCAGCTTTCCCAAAAAATTGTGGTGAAAGTTGCGGTGTTTTTAGGCGTCTTGTTGCAAGTTGTGATTTTGTCCCGCTTTTATAATGATTCTTTAACAATTAATTAAATCGAAGGGAGCAAAACCACCATTGTTTTTATTAACAATTAATCATTGTTATTTTTGAAGGTAAATGTGAGGCGTTTTAATCACACACGTTTCCGAAACGTAACGAGGAAGTGAGTTCACTGACTTATGGCTCAACATTTTGCAGGAGTCGACAATGACTGGTCAAAAAATTGCAGTAAAGTTGTGATGATTGGTCAAAATTGCACGATAGTAATGAATTGGTAGAGATTGGCTGAATTTGCATTAATATTTGCGATCGCAACATCGTGAAAAACTGGAGAGTCTGTCTATTAGTTTTTCTGTGCGTCTTTAAATGTGAGTTCAGCTTCTGGGAGCGTTCAAATTTTCCAGTTCTCAAGGGTTAAAGCGTTTTGGGTGTGAGAAAAGTGCTATATAAATGTAAAGAATTTAATAATAGTAATGATGAGCGATTGTTTGGGAGGCAGCCTTAGGCTGGGGCGTTAACAACGTTATTTTCACAGATTGAGCTACGGAGCTGTTTATATCAGCTCCACTTTGGAAACGCAGGGCTTTATTACTGCGACGTTCCGGCCTCCAGTTTTAGAGTCAGTGTTTGGGTGGGAGAAGGAAGCAAATCGTAGCAACGAGGACAATTTAGGCTGTTGTCCGACTGACCCACTTCTTAAAGCATGTTGTTGTTTGTCGTGGCTTACGTGATCCAAGAAAATCTGATCAACGTTATCATGAAATTTGTTGCCCCGTGACACCGATCTGATCTGATATGATCTGGTGTGGTCTGATCCAGAAACCCTAATCCGTGTTGCGTGGGCAAAGAACTTTTTCCTGTTATCCGTGATTTTCACCGTTCTAATAACAGCGGAGGTTAACCAGGGTAACGTCCCGGTAATATGGGATCAGACCAGTTTTTGAAAAGTCTCGGTCTAGTCTGGGACTCGGTCATATTTGTACTCGGTCTGGACATGGACTCAGACAAAGAGGACTTTATTTGGAGACCAGCCGAGACAACAACTCTGAGAATATTACTATCAAAACTCTTTGAGAGCGACGCAGGCATTTTGCGTCGTTTATTAATTAGGGTTTTAATAACTCAGAATCCCTTTGCAAGATGGCGGCACAAGCAGACGTATTGTGTATATGACTGGGAAACATTGCTCATCTACTGGAAAACAACCACCTACCACCTAGCGCAAATGCTAACCAGGCACTTGCAGAGCTCTATGACACTGTAAACAACCCACCCGGATGGGGCTTTCATCATCACTGGTGACTTCAACCAGGCCAATTTGAAAACAGTGCTGCCTAGATTTCACCAGCATGTGAACTTTGCAACCAGGGGAAATAACCGCTTGGACCATGTGTACACCACCATAAAAGACGCTTACCGGGCCGAGCCCCGAGCCTGCACTTTGGCAACTCCGACCACATCTCAACACACCGAGGGGTGTTGGTGGCCTAGTGGTAGGACACTCGCCTTTGGACCCAGAGGTTGTGTGTTCGAATCCGACCTCTGGCGTTAGCAACATTGGGTCCCTGAGCATGCCCTTAACCCTAAGTTGCTCTCAGGGGAACTGTCCCTGAAGCTAGGAAATGTAAGTCGCTCTGGATAAGAGCGTCTGCTAAATGCTGTAAATGTAAAATGATTCCAGTCTACAGTTCGGTGCTGAAACGCACTTCACCGGTCCAGAGAGAGATCAGAGTGTGGCCTGAAGGAGCTGTCTCTGCACTTCAAGACTGCTTCGAGAGCACAGCCTGGTCAGTGTTCAGAGAGGCTGCCACTTATGAGGACTGCATTGATGTTGAGGAATACACCACAACTGTGACGGAAATGTACTGAGAATGTCACTGTCTCCAAGAAGGCCATCACAAGAGCAAACCACTACAAACCAACACCCTCCCTGTGCAACAGCGATGCTTCTCTCCCTGACACACTGAGCCCTTTTACGGATCCCGGATGAGGAGGTAGTCTGCCTGACCACAGCTGCAGTGAAACGAACTCTATCTAGAGTAAATCCACCCAAAGCTGCCGGTCCTGAGAACATCCTGGGACGAGTGCTGAAGTGCGAGTGCGCGGACCGGCTGGCCGATATCCTCATTGACATTTTCAACATTTCCCTGAGGCAAGCAGTTGTTCCAGTATGTTTTAAGACCAGCACAATTGTCCCAATTCCATGGGCCTCACACCAGTAATCATGAAGTGCTTCAAGAGACTAGTCATCGGTCACATCAAAGCCGCGAGAGTGGCTGACTGGAGCATGAGCAACAACCTTTCTTTAAATGTGGACAAAACAAAAGAAAAAATCATCGATTTCAGAAGATCCAGCCCTGCGCGTCCACCTCTCACCATTGACGGCGCTGTTGTCGAGAGGGTGAAAAACACCAAGTTCCTGGGTTTTCACATCACAGAGGAGAGGACCTCTCTTGGTCCCTCAACTTCACTTCCACAGCCAAGAGGGCCCGTCAGCGTCTGCACAAGAGAGCAAGCCTCCCCCCACGACCCTTAAGCCATTCTACATCGTCACCATCAAAAGTGCTCTCACCAGCTGCAACACTGTCTGGTATGGGAACTGTAAAGTTTCAGACTGTAACACGAATGGTGAGAGCAGCTGAGAAGGTCATCGGTGTGCCCCTACCCTCCCTGAAAGACATTTTCCAGACCCGCTGCTACAACAGAGCCAGAAACATAGTGAAGGACCACTCCCACCCACTACATGGACTCCTCACTTTTACCGTCTGCCAAACCACGAGATTGCGTAACAGCTTCATACCACAAGCCATCAGGATTCTGAATGCACATTAATATCAGAGCTCTCTTAAAATGCCTCATTGCATATGCTCAAACTACTACTGTCTACTGTTTACATCAGTTTACTTCAGTTCTACATTTAACCTGTGCAGTATAATAATCATGTGCAATATCAGTCATTAAGGTTTACATCTCCACCTTCAAAGGTACTGGAGTGTTGTGTATTTATTGTTCTGTCTATTTATTGTGATTGTTTTGTATTGTGATGCTCTCGAACGTCTTCTGTTATGAGCTGCTTAGATGCTGATGCTGCCAATGTGCCTTAAAAACACACTAAGCAATACTTGTTTACATTCCGTCTCTTAACTAAACGTCACTTTCGTACTGTATTTATTGCGTTTGTACTGTATTTATTGTGTTGCTTGTTGCACCTTTTGTCCTGTTGAATGTAATGTTCAGTGTTACTGTATGTTGCACCGGGGCCACCGGACATTATATTCATTCCTCTGTAAACACTAACGTTAGCGCTCGCGACTCTTCTATGGGACGCCATCATGTCCAAAAATGTAGTTCTCTTCCAGAAAGGCCAAAAGCAGCTCATTTTATAGGCCAAAATGAGTTCAGATCTGCTCAAAATTACCCAAAACTTTAGTATTTCTTCATTTTCACTTCTGATCAATTCAATTGAGGGGTGTTCTGTCACTTGTGGTTTGATGAGTGGGCAATTCTAGAGTCTGTCGGCAGCCAACAATTTGTAGAGGATATACAGTATGTGATTAAAAAAACAACCTTCAAGGCTGTGAAAAAGATTGAAGACATAGCGTAACGGTTGGGGAGTCAGCCCTGTGATCAGAAGGGTGTCGGTTTAAGTTTCGGACCGGTAAAGGTGCCAAATGGGGTACTCATGAGCAAGTACCATCCCCAAGCAGTGCTCACCAAGTACTGCCACGGATAGGACAAATGCAGAGGTTGGATTGCCTTTTCACTTGAAATGTATTTTGAAATTTTGTCTGAAATATTTATTTAAATATATTTTCAATTTAGTCAAAACCAAATAAATCTTGTAGATTTCTTGGCCCCATAAAAAAACTTCCAACAAAAAACATACATTCACCTTGAGGAATGACCTCAGATCTGTGTGTGTGTGTGTGTAGTTCCAGGGCAACAAGTGCTCTGCAGGCCTCTGTTCCCATTTTTTGCACTTTTATCTCAGACGACGTGCCTCCCTGCCTCTTTTTCACACTCCATCCCTCCTTTCTCGATGGGGTCTGGGTTTATTCCTCCTCCTCCCTGTGCTGATCTCCTGGCGTTCCAGACATGGGCCTTGGTCCCTGGGAGGACGTCTGATTGCATCCCAGGCCGGGGAGTCGATCTGATGTTCCTCACCCTCCTTTTTCCTTTGCACTCAGTGTGACCAGGAACATCTCTCACCTCCCAACCGAAATAAACGAGATGAGATGCCATCCGTCCTGAGGAATCCGTACAAACTCTGTGACCGACTCACGTAGAGACAGATATGCAGTTTGCGAGTTTGTTTCCAACTTTTCTTGTGGAAAACTTTGACGTGCGTCAGATTCCGGGAGATTGTGCGATCTCGTCATTTCTGCATGATGTTTATTAGAGTTGGGGTTGGTCCCTGCCTTGCGCCCGTAGTTCCGGGATAGGCTCCGGTCCCAGCAACTCCAATAGGTATTAAGTGGTTCAGATAACGATTTGACTAACTGACTGACAAAACCACTATTATTTTTGTTAACCTTTAAACACTTATTGTTAAAGGTTGCGTGGTAAAGCGACGAAATTTGAGCTGGAAAAAATGGACTCTCAAATGATTCCACACTGCTATAGTCTGTACGTTTTAGAGTTGAAACGATGTTTCTAGCATAAAACCTGTAGGAAGATTAGCGGTCAGAAAAGGTGTGCAATAAATAACGGATAATGATATGTGATGACTCACCGCAGACAGATTTTACTTGAAAATTTAAGTCGGCAATTGAACTTGTATTTAAGCAGATTACAGATCTTACAGTGTAGCTGAACGGTTTTGCCCTGCTTCTGCATTAAAAAGCTGTATATGCAGTAGGAGTGGATTTGTGGATATATAGAACTCCATATATATGCCATTGGCTGGGGTTTGCATACACTTGCGTGAGGCGAGGCGATATTCCGGCAGCATACTCGGCTCCCCGCTGTGATCAGAGCCAGCGCCGTGACTCTAATGACATGCAGGGTGGAGGGGGTGCGGGAAAATTAATAAATAAATAAAAACCCGCCTCGTCAGTCCCCGGAGGAATTCCAGAGTCCTCCATCACCATAATGTCAAATAACACCCTGTTATATTTTTTTCTGAGAGCGCTACAAGAAAGTCGCACGTCGCTTTTCTTTTTTTTTCCAGGCCGAATCCGAGTTCAGCTGGTCGCTTCAGAATCAAATTAAAACCTAATGGAGTCACGGAATGGAGGAATGAGGAGGGGGAGGGAAAAAAATGAAACAGCTGCAGTCTCCAGTGTGTCAAAGTCAATATGTTTGTCAGATTGGCCCCCGAACAGAGTGACTCGCCTCTATAAGTGATACCTTGTTCCAGGTAATGAAGGTTCTGCCACTTGGCAACAGCCTGGTTGGATTTGACTTTGCCCGAAAATAAGGGAGGAAGGGAATTTCAGGGGAGGAAAAGAAGGGGAAGAGATGGGGGGTTTGGTTGGCCGTGCTGGGGAAGCAACTTTTAAACAGTAACCCATTGCCACAGGTGAATAAAATCAAGCACCTAGTCATGCAGTCTCTGGTTAGGGAGTTGGACCCGTGATCGGAAGATTGCCGTTACAAGTCCCAGACTAGTCAAGTTAGCACTGAGGTACTCAAGTAAAAAGTACCGTCCCCGAGCACTGACAGAAAGCTGCCCAACGCTCCTTCATGGACTGCTCCTTCACAGATGGGTGATATGATTAGTGAGTTCATCCGGTGATCAGAGGTTCACTG
Organism: Distichodus sexfasciatus; assembly: GCA_032718565.1. NCBI lineage: Eukaryota > Metazoa > Chordata > Actinopteri > Characiformes > Distichodontidae > Distichodus > Distichodus sexfasciatus. Next base: position 126,913 of record JAVGVS010000510.1, on the reverse strand, counting down.
GTTCTCAAACTCGTTAAGGTACCACTGAGGTACTCATGAGCAAGGTACAGTCCTCAAGTCCCTACTGCTCTCCGGCACTGCCAAAAAGCTGCCCACTGCTCCTTCACGGATAGGTAGTGTAATGGTAAGGGAGTTGGCCCTGCGATTAGAAGGTCAGTGGATCAAGTCCTGGACCAGTAAAGGTACCACTGAGGTACTCATGAGTAAGGTACGGTCCCCAAGCACTGCTCTGTGGGTGCTGCCAAAAAGCTGCCCACTGCTCCTTCACAGATGGGTCAAATGGTTAGGGAGTTGGCACCATGATCGGAGGGTCACTGGTTCAAGTCTCGGACTGGTAAAGGTACCACTGAGGTACTCATGAGCATCCCTACTGATAAGCTACTGAAAAAGTTAAGTTAATAGTGTTGCTGCTTGTAGTTAGCTATTCCGCAAGACTAAGTTAGCTGCTCTGTTGTGACTGAGCAACTGTCGAAGTTGCTGTGGGCATTATACTGGTCGTATAAGAATAGCCAAGCTGTTTCTGTGGTGAGAACAATGTCTACTCTTTGTCAGAAAACAAAGTTACACTTTTAATTAACAAAATTTAACGCTAATTACACTGATTAGCATCCAGTTTCTTCAGCTACATTAAACCTTGCTAATCATTTATTCAAAGCTACTGTATGTTGGAACGGCAGTTTTCTCTCTCTCTTTTTTTTTTTTTGCTATTTTCTTGCAAGCAAGGTTTAGCACTTGAGCCGTTCCTTGCCCCAGGCAGATTTTTGGCCGCCGCCGCTTTCCGTCCCATCAGCTGTGTTTGGCCACAAACAGCCGAGCAGCTTGCGTTAACGCGCTTAGCGCAAGACTGTCACAACACTTTAAACAGGGCTAAACGATTCCCGGCACCTGCCAAATCTCTTTAGCTCAGCATCTGAGGAGGAAGCACCTGTACTAAATTTGAGATTGCTGTGATATAATTAGCCTGTCAGCGTGGTATTTACAGAGTACGCGTTTCCCCCCACGCTAGTTAGCACGCTAGTTTTCTGACCCGGGATTTTAAACCTCTCAAGCGGAATGTTTTTTTGGACACAAAATAAGAAAATAACTTGGTTACGTCTTTGAGAACTTGATTTTTTTTTACATAATCAGTATTCAGTCTGGGAATGAAAAGGCGTAAAAGAAGAGCTCCGATGTTGGACGACGCTAACTTGAGTTCAGAATAGCTTTTGTAGCCTAAGTGGAGCTTGTGATTGCCGGTGTCACTCGAGGTTTTGAGTTTGCCGAAGTGTTTTTTTTTTTTTTGGCTGTGTTTTCCCTTAATATATGCAAATGAGCCTGAATTACTGAATACTTTTAATATTCATGTAAATGAGGCATAAGAGAAAAGATGTTGACCCAGTGATGAAGTGGCAAGCAACAAGTTATAAATAATTACATTTAAAGAGCGTCGGAGTCGCAGTGTGTGATTCTCTTGTCCACCCTAATTACGGCTCATCAAGTCCGACTTCAGCACATCGCCCACAATGCACTGCGGCTGGCGAAGTGAAGGAAGCGAAAATGATAATTAAGTTACAGCCTTTTGCCTTCGTGGATTTCCCAACATTTCTTTGTTTTTTTTTACCCACTTTTTCTCTTTTATTTTAGTTTTTTATATGTATTTTTACTTTTTACATCTCAGCACCAACACCAAAGTTGGGCAGTATTTGGAAGCGTAAAGGTTAGGGAGTTGGACCTGTGATCGGAAGTCCCAGAAGCTGCTCCTTCACGGATGGGTCGAATGCAGAGGCCACATTTTGTTGTGGTGCACTGTGTGCGGAGCTGTGGTGTGTTCACAATGACGAGTAATCACTCACTTGTATGTGAGGACGTACTTGGCAATTCTGATTTCACAGTTTTTACTCAGGATGTTTTAAGTCTTTTAAATCATGACTAGGGGTCAACAGAAATGTAATTTTTTTAGGGCCGATATCGATACTGATTACAGTAATACTTACGTCGCTAATTAAAAAAAATACAATTGTCATTTTACTCAAACAAGCACATGAAAGTGTAAATAACCAATAACAACCCTAATATGTTATAAAATGGAATGTTTTAATGCATGGTTTAATACGATGTTACGATAATTCATTCATTGTCCGACTGCTTAATTCCTATTGGGATCGTGGAGGGGACCGGAACTCCGGACGAGCGGCGGGGACTAATCCTGGGCAGGCACCAAAACACCAGAGGTGGAAAGAGTGCTGAAAATTTGTATTCAAGTACAAGTACTGTTACATTGGTTAAAATGTACTCAGTTACAAGTAAAAGTACTGGTGTTAAAAAAATACTTGAGTAAAAGTACAAAATTGTGCGATTGCACAGCCTTATTGGCTGCAAAGATGCAGCTGAAAGGTTTGAATATTAATTCAAATCGTGGGCGTACTCAGTAGCGACTTTTGATTTTATAAGTAGCGAAGTAGATTACATGGTGTAAATTGTACTCAAGTACGAGTAAAATTACACACTTGAAAAACTACCCATAAAAGTACAAGTACCCCAAAAAATCTACTTAATTACAGTAACGTGAGTATTTGTAATTCGTTACTTCCACCCCTGCAAAACACCGCAGGGCACACACACTCACACAACCACACTCTCATTCACACCTTACGGGGTTAGTTTAGATTCGCCAAACAACTTATAGTACATGCTTTTGGACTGACAGACTCCACACAGAAAGCCCCTATGGCCGTCCCAGGGATCGAAGCAAGGACTTTCTCGCTGTGAAGCGGCAGCGCTAACCACTGCGCCACAGTGTATGGCTCTGCGTTAACCGGTCCATGAAGGAGCAAGCGGGCAGCTATAGAGGACAGCAGTAGCTTGGGGATGGTACCTTGATCATGAGTACTTCAGTGGTACCTTCGCCAACCTTCTGATCACGGTGCCGACTTCCTAATTGTTACACTACCAACTGCCTGCTCACAAACTAGAAGGTTCCATCAGTGGCAGCTCGATCCCAAATTTGAACTGTGAGCTTTTGTTGCTCACAAGGCTTTATGGTGAGACTCTTTCTGTCTCCTCACACCCGAAGCGATTATTTCAGTCCACCAAACGTTGGATCCCTTGTTGCCGTGAGCATCGTCTTAACAACGGAAGAGGATGTGAACGCTATGCTCGCTGCACCGCTGTACGATATTTGGTCCGGGGAGGTTTTTTTGGGGCGGTGGGGTGGGGGAGCGACTCCCTCGTGTTTTGTAAGTTCCGTGTGACTGAGCACAAAGGCTCTGCAGAACCGCCGAGAACACCATCGACTCCAAGCTGAGGAGGCTTAACAAATTAGCTTAACACAGGCATTGTCCCATGTCAAGTCAGAGGGATTGTGTAGTTTTTATTGCTTTAGTGCTTCATACAGAAGAGACATGAACATAATTTTTGGATCAAAAAATTAAAAAAAAATATTCACCAAGTCAAGACTTCCCTTTTTGTGAGATTTTGTCTTGTATGTTTGGATTATTCGCTGGTTATCTCTGATGATTTGGATTTGGACTGTCTCACAGTTTTTAATTAATATTTTGCCTCTTGTTCGTGTACATGGTATGCAGCTTCCCAGTGTGCAACTCGGCACTTTGTTCAGTTTCTGCACCTGCAGCGTACAAAAAGCATTTTTGAATTAGTGTCTGGAAAAATAGATTCAAAACCTCAGTTAAAACTAAAACATTCTCAATTATGCCAGGTTAGTGGTTTGGGCCGGTGTCAAGGGCACCATTTCTACTTGGCAGCCAAACGTTTCCTTGGCAGTCTTTATGCCATAGCTGATTACTAAAGCCTGATTTGAGGCTGCAAAAGATGATGTTTTATGACGTTGGTGAGGCACTCAGTGATTTTTGAAGACTTCATTTAAAACAGAATTTGTCTGGGGGGTTTTTTTTTTGTTAAAATTTAGAAGGGCTTAAATAATCACTGACTTTATAAACGTCTGGACTTTGCGCGAATATATATTTTTTGAATATTGTGGTTACATTTCCAGCTTTTAAACAGACATGTTTTAGTCTGGGAATGAATATTTACAAGTGTTAATATTTTTTTAGCTGATTTTTTTTTTTTAGCTGATATTACTTCATTTGTTGTCTCGACAGTGTACCTACAAGGGAATTCTTCCTGATAAAACACTGGGTGATCGCGTGCATATAGTCGTTTTTTAGCTCGAACAACCAAACTCGTCCTTGAGACAAAGTGTCTCGTGTCTACAGGCAACCTTTTCAAATTCAATTTACTCCTGTTTTTCAATCTGCCGAAAGCAGAACCTCCTCATGTGGAAAATAAGACTCCTTTTTTTGCTTTAGTGGAATGGGCAGGGAGTTGATAATGACAAATTCTCTGACTTGTAGGATCCAGTGAGCCTCAGACTGAATAAATAAATAATTAAATAAATAAATAAATGGAGACCAGTTGGGGCATGATGCTGATATTAAACACAAGGGGGAAAAACAAAAGTAGGAATCAAATAAACAGGGCAGCTATATATAAACCTGACATATAGCAATAATGAACAGATGTAAAAAAATATGTTTAATTTCGTCATATATTTTTCCCTGACAGTCAACACTAACCTCGTCCCAAATGCATCCATAGTTCTTGACATTTTTAATGCTTGTGTTGCTTGTTAACGTGTCAGTTTTTCTTTCCGGACGGCAGAAAAATAGCCCCCCAAAATAGCAACCTCCTCTGTTAAAATTCCGGAATGGTTTCGGAGAGGAAGAGCGAGGAAGACGAGTGCCTCAACCCGTGCTCATTTGAGCGAGGAGCGCCGACGATGCTCCCAATCCCCACCGCTTAGAGCTAATTTGCGAAACCGCAGAGCAAACTGGTTTTCCCAGAAGCCCTCGCTCCTCCAACCGCATAATCAGAGGGCAAAGCCGAGCACTTTATAAAGTACTACTTGGATATTTCCATTGCATGAATGGTGTTGAAAAATTTGTTATTCTAAATGTTGAATTCTCACTTTCTTGCAGATGACATATCAGTTCAAAATACCAGTTATTGATCTCCTTGATTAGTAATCATCCGTATCGTCATCAAACAATTTTTGTATAGTACTAATCAATTTCAGTATTGACCCTGAAAAAAATGTCAATCCCTATTGCTTTTGTTAGTATCAGTATTGGTATCAGTAATGAAAGAACAACTTTTAATATCTAAGTTTAGTGTTGGACGCACTATTAGAGGATGCGTCACATTGTAGGGGTTGACCAATATTGTGTTTCCAGGGCTCGATACAATACCGATTATGACTAATCAAAAAGAGCAATCACCGATATTGTGAACTGATGTCAGAGAATAAAATTTGGTATCAGATCTTAGAATAAAACATAATTTAAATCTCTTTAAGCATAAGTTTCATTATGAGTTTCATCATGATCTTTACAGAAATTTAAAACCTCATTTTGCCACTATGTTTTCGACTTTCGTCAGATATTTTTAGCAAGCGTCCTCCGACTATAAAAATGTTCTGAGTCTCCTTTTTTTTTTTAATTCCTCACTTAAAATGTCATTTTTTAAAAAACTTCTTTTTACTGTCATGCTCCAAACATGACATTGTAAATCAAATTTACGTTACGTTTCCTTGATTTTAATTTTTGAGCTAACCACCCAATGAGCTGTGTTGCCTTACACAAAATCTATATACTATACAAAGTATTATAGACAATTTATTTTGCGTCTTTTAAAATATTTTAATCCAATTCCATCATAAATACGTTGACTAATGTAAGTTCACTTATAATAATGTAGTAATAATGTAGTTCATCATTTATTTGCAGTTTTTTACTCTTATAGCTAAATGTGTATTTTAATTAATTAAATAGTGGGTCAATTTAGTCCCAAAAAAAATGGAAAAAGTACATATTTCGTTAACAAATTCAATCTTAAATTTCAGCCCAACGGTCAGTTTCTGCAGCTGCAGTGTAAGTGTACACGGCTAAGAGAAATTAGAATTTATCGATTTGTTTAACAGTGGAAATGGAAGTTGGGCATCTTAACCACAGCCAGATGGTTTGCATTAAGAGTTCAGATATGAAACAGCGCAGCATGGCTCTGAGTTTTGGATCACTTCACTAAACACTCGACTGTCAGCAGGGTTTAGCATCAACCGACCAAGTATACATGAAGTTACAAGAACTTGGTGGATTATTCATAACACACATTCACAAACAGATGTTTCAAACAAGGGTAAGGTGTAAGGTTAGGGTAGGAGTTAGGCTTGTGTTTGTGTGTGTTCCAGTGGTGTATAGTACTGTTGTAAATGTAGACTGCTAGTCAAAAGTTTTTACACAAACTGAGGTTTTCTTTATTTCCATTTACTTGTTAAAATTTACTCAAATAATTTTCACTCCATTTCTATTTGTTCTAGTTTGCTCCACTAATTTTGTCGGTGGTGACTTGACCCAGCAACCTTCTGATCATGGGGCCGACTCCCTAACCGTTACGCTACCCCTAGACTTCTGGATTGAACCATCCATGAAGGAGCAGTGGGCAGCTGACGTATAATTCCTTAATGATGGATGATCTTGCTCATGAGTATCTCAGTGGTCCCTTTACCATTCCGAGACTTGAACTGGCGACCTTCTGAACGTGGGGCCAACTCTCTAACTGTTATGCTTCTCCAAAACCTCTGCATTTGAAATATTCATGAAGGAGCAATGGGCAAATGACATGAGTAACTCAGTGGTACGTTTACCAGTCCAGGACTTGAACTGCTGACCTTCTGGTCCCGGGGCCAACTCCCTAACTGTTATACTACCAATCTGCCCCTCAACTTCTGCATTAGTGAAGGAGCAGTGGCGCAGTGTTTGGGGACAGTACCTTGCTCATGAGTACCTCGGTGGTACCTTTACCAGTCTGGGACGCAAACCAGCGGCCTTAGGTTCACAAGGCCAACTCCCTAACCATTATGCTACCCCAAGAGTGAGTGATTATTTGCCACATTTATGCCCAGCTCACTTGGAGAAAAATGTGCTTTATGTCCAGAAGTGCTTGAGATATTCATTACTGTGGGCAGAGACCTTATTATTATAACACCCACACCAGAAGTGGCACCGCTGACCTTATCGGCCGTCGCCACACGCCGACAGCTTGCCATCGGGTCTGCGTAACGACGTGACCCCCCGCCACGGTACCGCAGTCACTCCTACATGGTGCTGCGATGCAGAGAGAGGTCAGCTCAATTCGTCACATTTATATACATATATTTACACTCCTACACATGCACGTCGACACAAAGCTACAATAAAGATGTTTTATGGAAATATAATATATTGTGAGTCCAAAGAAAGGAAGCTTGGAGTAAAACTTTCACGTTCAGAAATCAATTTTCAACAAGTGCCAAAAGTATTGGGACATGCCTCCAAATCACTGAATTCAGACGTTCCAGTGGAGATTGTTCTTCAGGGATTGGGTTTGACCTCTTAGTTCCAGTCCCAACTTTGTGGGAACACTTTAGGGATGGACCCCTTCCTGTTCTGGCATGGCTGCACACCAGTGCTCAAGGCAGACTCCACAGAGACATAGATAAAGAGTGAGTTTGATGTGGAGAAACTTCTCAACTTGACCTCAACCTGATAGAACACCTTTGGGATAACTTAGAGCGGAGACTGTGAGCCAGGCCTTCACGTCCAACATCAGTGGCTGACCTTCACAAATGCTCTTCTGGAAGACACACTCCTAAACCTTGTGAACAGCCTTTCCAGAGGAGGTGAAGCTGTTATAGTGGGTAACAGGTGGGACAACTGCAGATTAAAGATTAAGAATAGGGTTTAATTAAAGTTCATGTGTGTGGAAAGGTGGGTGTCCCGTAACGGTTCGCCCCGTGATCGGATGGTCGCCGATTCAAATCCTAAGGTACTCCTGAGCAAGGTACCATCCCCAAGCACTGCTGTCCATGTCAGCTGCCCACTGCACCGTCACATGTGGGTCAAATGTAGAGGTCAAATTTTGTTGTGGTGCACTGTATGCTGTGGGTGGTGACCTTGCAGAGACTATACAAACACTCTAGAATTGCAGGACAGAAAACCCTATGTCCTGTGGTGTGTTGGCGCCTGCCTAGGGTTGGTCCCCATCTTGCGTCCGTAGTTCCCGGTAGTTCCCCCACGCTCCCGGTTGGGATTAAGCAGTTCGGATAATGAATGAATGAATGGAAACCTCTTCCAAATAAAATATGAAACGTATAAATGTATCTTATAAACGGTCAGTCAAAGAGTTAACAAATTAAATTGGAAGCATGTAGCATCAAGTTCTCAGGAGCTTTCCAACTTTCTGGGATGTAAATTCCCAGAGACTTGAGAGTTAAAAAATCATTGCATCGTCAAAGTCAGATGATGCTAAAGAGCTCGATTTAAAGCCTGCAAATGGTTCATTCTTTATGGTTATTGTCATGTTGCAAAGTCAAAAAGCCGCCATATTGGCTCTTAATGGGGTGTGATAGCACTTGGCAAATGGAACATCGGAAAAGATGAATGGGAAACGCTGAAAATACATTTGAAAGCTACATTTGAGGCCATTAAAACCAGCTTTGAAAACTCCCGGCCCGTGGCTTTTGAGACTGATAATGACAAATTAGGTTGTTAATGTATTCAGTGACAAGAAAGACTCCTGTGCTGTTAAAATTCAGAGATTTATATCACCTGTTGTGCAGCATTAATACATTTTTGTCATCTGAGCCGAGTTTTGTCTCAACGTAGAGATATAGCCTTCAACAGAAAGCACTGGTTTTGCATCCTTTTGGACAAAGGATACAACTTTAATTAACGGAAAGAACGCTTTTGTCAAAACATGTCATTTATATATATTGTACTGAGGCCAAAATTATTAGCCCCCCAGGAATTGTGGAACATTTTGGTACATTTTGTAATATAAAATACATTTTTAGGCTTGCTTTAAATCAAATCTAATAAAAAATGGGGTGGTCAAAAATATTAGCCCCATGTGAATGTTTGCTTTCAAAACACACCTACAGTAATTCAGCTTTGAAACCACACCTGTGCAGTCAATTGGCTTCCTACCAACACCTGCAGTCAATTGGCTTCCTAACAACATTCAATCAGCATAAAAAGACTCTGAGGAACAGGGCACTTGAACACATAAGAGGGGCTACTGTTACTCACCATGCCAAAGACAAAGGAAATCAGTCTGGAGCTCAGAAAGAAGATAGTAGAGGCTCGTGATAAGCGGGAAGGCTACACTGCCATTTCCAAGCGATTCACAGTGTCCAGAACTGCTGTACGCTGCATCATTGCCAAGTACCAGAAGACAAATTCTGTAAGAAACAAACATGGCCGTGGCCGTAAGCGCAAGATTTCAAGAACTCTGGAGAGGAAAATAGTCAGAGATGTTAGCAAGGAGCCCCGGACATCTGCCAAGATGATTGTTGCTGACCTGGCCTCTTCTGGAGTCGATGTTTCAAGGAACACAGTTGTGAGGGCTCTTCATCGTGGTGGGCTTCAGGGCCATCGTCCCAGAAGAACCCCTTTACTCAAAGAGCAGCACATCAGAGCCCGACTGAGGTTTGCCCATGAACATTTGAAAGGTAAAGATGAGTTTTGGAAGATGTGCAATTTTTTTCCCCATAGACTAACGTGGAGCTCAAATTTCAACACTTCGCAAAGCCACCAAAATTTAACATGATCTGAGGGTCCATGAACCTCTCCACATATCTGTAACTGTCATGACCCGCACTCGTCTTTTTCATCCTTTTTTTCTGTCGTTTTTTTTTTTTTCCTAATAGGAACCCATTCATTTTCTCCCATTAAGAAAACATGGGATTTGGGACTCGAAAGCTTTATTTCGCCTGTTTTCACACGACGGTTCTCACACCACCTCAGACCACCTCACGGAACACACATCCCAATCTGCTTCCACCTGCACTCGTCTTTTTCGTGCTTTTGCCATCCCTCGTTCGCCCATCCCCCATTCGGAGCGCTAAGCAGCTTTAGCAGGAAAAAAAACGTCTGTGGAAACGTTTTTTTACTGCAGCGCTTAATGTTGAAATCCGTTCAACTTTTAGAATAGCGCTGGGCTCGTCAATGTCACTTCTCTCTTGCTAGCCAATCAAAATTGAGGAAGGGGCGGAACCAACGTTTGGTGGACACAGGCTATTAAAGGCACGCGCACAATACAATAAGCACATCATCATTTTAAGAAAACTGCGTTACACGTGTCCTCAGAATCCAGCGTTTTGAAAAATCTTCACTTTGGAGAGCAGAAAAATTTATAAAAATATATCGGACAGTTTTCATGTCACAGCTGTGAAATTTGAGCAATACACGTTGGCGTTTTCTTGCAGAACTTGCGATTCCAGTTATTAATCGGAGGCATTTATGGGATCTTCCAAGCATTGTCATGGTACACATGCAACATGATCTTGCCTCGCCGTTCCTGCTACGCGCTACAGCATTATTTACTATTCTACAACTACAGCATTAAACACCAGTGGAATTGAGGCGCAAATCCCTCTTTCACATCGATCTGAGGATGAGAGGAGTCTCTCTGGTCTCCACAGCAACCGCGTCAACGTTCGTCCGTTTCTTCTTGCCGCTCTTCTCCGCCAAATCCAAATTCTTTTTTTGTTCTGTTCGTTCTGTCCTTTTCCGCTCACACACACGCACACGCACACTCACACAAAAATCCCTTCCTCTCATGTCATGAGTGTGTTTCGTTTGGAAAACTGAGTCCCTACGTCCCTCCGGTGCTGCCTTCAGAAGAGAGAGAATAGAGGAGAGAGAGTAAAGCCGTGACGTATCTCGTCGCCTATCATAAGGGAGCAGAGACGTGAGAGGCGGAATTTTTGTTCCCCTTTTTCCTCAGCGCTCAGTTCTAAGTTGAGAGGAGCGTTTTCCCCGGGCAGACCGAGGGAGACTTAAACCTCTTCTTTTACCCACTCTTTTCCTTTGTTTCCGCCGTTTCCAGATGAAACGCGAACGCAGAGGAAAAGTTTGGAGGCCGGAGTGGAGGAGGGACGGATAACAATAATGAAAGAGTAGTGTAGAGAATACACACACACACACACACACAGTGTCGAGTAATGAGTTTAAGGGTGTAAATCATCATCGCACAAGCTTTGGTCAAACTGTGTTACAGCCTTCTGTTCTCTCTCTCTATTTCCTTCCCTCGCTTTCTGTCTCTCTTCCTCTCTTTTTTCCTATCGTTCTCCCCCACACTCATCTCTTCTTCTTCCTTCCTGCTATCTCACTCTCCGCCCTCTCTCTCTCTCTCCCTCCATCCCTCCCTCGTTTTTTCTTTCTCTCTCGTTCTCTCTCTCCGTCACTCATCCCTTCTTCCTCTGTTTCACTACTACACTCTCCCCCACCTCTCTCTGTCTCTCTACTACCCCCTCTGTCTCGTTACCTCCCTCCCTCTCTCTTTTTTCACTCTCTCTCTCCCCCACCTTTCTTTCTTTTTTCTTTCTCTCTCTCTCCCCTTTTTCCTCTCTTTCGTCTTCTCATTCGTTCTCTCTCTTTCCCTCCATCTCACCCACCTCTCTCTGTCTCTCTACTACCCCCTCTGTCTCGTTACCGCCCTCCCTCTCTCTTTTTTCACTCTCTCTCTCCCCCACCTTTCTTTCTTTTTTCTTTCTCTCTCTCTCCCCTTTTTCCTCTCTTTCGTCTTCTCATTCGTTCTCTCTCTTTCCCTCCATCTCCCCCTTACTCTCTCTCACCTACCAACCCCTTTCTCACTCTGTATTTTCCCTGCATATCTTTGTCTTTCTCCACCTCTCTCTCTCCTTGCTCCATACAGTCCGTTCCACAAAGTGTAGGAAAATCAATATGCAAGAATATGCTATAAAATAATAATTCTATGTAAATGATATAACATTTATTCAGCAAAAACAAATCGACATATTAAATTATTTATTTGGCAGATTTGGACGAGCTGACAGTCTCGGATGAGGGGTTAAAGCCAAACGTGTTTCAAGACGCTGACGTGTACCTTCTCACTAGTTAACGCAGATTTTCTCGTGGGACGTCGCATGCGTCAGAATTCCCCCGGGAGAGCCGGCGCGACGCTTCGGCACGTGAATATTTTCACTTACACGTGTAAGATGTTAGAAACGTGTTGTTGGTGCAGGAGCCCTTTGACTCCCTCCTACCCTTTAATGGATGTCGACAAGTGGCGTCGTGGGAATTACACTCGCGATGTGCGGCGAGGAGGAAATAAAATCCGCCTTACGAGGTCGTTTTTCATTGGTGGGGTGGCGGCTGTCTCTTTTGACAGTGTGGGGTGTTAAAAATGGCAGAATTGAAGACTATAGCGGTGTTAAGATCCTTGACACCAAAATACTACTATATATATTGTGATGGCTCCCTCTGGACTTTACCCAAGGTTACCACCGGAGGCCTGAGTTGCGTCTGTCTCGTGTGGTATGTCAGTCATTTCTATCTGTCCTGCTCCCCCACGTGTTTTGATTGGTTAGCCTTCCTTTAGTTAGTTGATTGTTACACCTTGTTTAGCTCTTCGTTCCCAGTGTTTCCCTGCACTCTGTTTAATTGGTCTGTTGTTTTAGAGTGCTTGTTTCCTGTTCAGTTTCCGCCCCCAGTTAACTCACTTGCGTTAATCAATTGCTTCGATAATTTAGTAACTTGTTAAGTTTAATCAGTTAGCTTCTTGTTTGAAGGTTTCTCAGTTAGTTTAGTCCCCTGTTTAGGGAGCTCTCTCCTTTTTGTGTTTGTCGATCCACTATTATGCTACCCCACGTTGGCACGTCCTGTCATTAGTTTTTCAATAAAAGCCATTTTCGTGTTGGTTGTGACAGTCTCCCTGGAGCGACTCAGGATTAACGGTCATGCTCAGGGACCCAGAGATTGAAGTCCTGGAGGTAGGATTTGAACCTACAACCTCTTGGTCCCATGGCAAGAGTCCTAACCACAAGGACAGATGGTAAAGTAACGGTTCAGCCATTCGCTCTGAGGTACTCATGGGGAAGGTTTTGCGGCGGTTGGTACCATAATGGTTAGGGCGTTCACCCAGTGGTTGGAAGGTTGCTAGTTTGAATCCCAGGACCAGTACAGGTACCACTGAGGTACTCATGAGCAAGATTTTGGGGAAGTTGGTAATGTAGCAGTTAGGGTGTTCACTCCATGATCAGAAGGTTGCCGGTTCTAATCCCAGGATCGGTAAAGGTACCACTGAGGTACTCATGATCAAGATACCGTGCCCAGGCGCTGCCTTTGTCATCTGCCCACTGCTCCTTCATTTATGGGTCAAATGCAGTGGTGACATTTTGTTGTGGTGCACTGTGAGCTGTGCTGTGTTCACAATGACAAAGGATCACTCACTTTCACTTAACCACCGTCATTCCTGTTTGTTTTGCTTGTTTGAAAGGACTGGTGCCTCCTGTGTCACACCAGCATACTCTGGGTTTGGGTTCACTGTGTGATCATTACAGTGAAGTTGCTGAGATGATGTGTTGTGTATCATCAAGGTCATAACAAAACTGAAATTAGCTTCAAATGAAAAAAGCCAAATCTCACGCCGATATCTGTGTTGATATAATGTCACAGGGGTCAAACGACAAAATTCATATCCAAGCTCGAGCGTTATTACTAAAGTACAGCTACAGTTCATGAGGAGAAAGTAGCGCAAAGACGTCCCGAGACCAAAATATCACTAAAGTACATTTTCTATAAATTCAACAAATAATGTATACAGTAGAAGTGAGAACCTTCACTGGTCTTATGATTTAAGTTGATTACGATTATCAGCGATTTGATTTGGTACGATATCTCAATGCATCATTATGCATCCCATCAATTTTTCTACATTACTTCAAATTGCACACAGGTCGTGCAGCCATAGTTACTACCATGATGTTCTTTTTAACTAGAATTTTTACGCTGTAGCTAGAAAATCGCCAAGCAATATCATTATGATATAATTCAGGGGTTTTCAACTGCTTCTGTCCCAAGGACCGCCACTCAGACTAAGCAATTTTTTTGTATTAATTCTTAGATATTTACATTAAATTCATTATTCATAAAAATGCCCAAACCATCTGGAAATGTTTTTGAAAAATGAAAAAAGGAATCATTTTTTAAAAAGTGATTTCAGTAGTGAAAGTAGAGTGCAAGTCACGGACCACCTGCAATGCCGCCATGGACCACTAAGGGGCAGCGGGCCACCGGTTCAATCATTGCAGAATTGTCCTCGTCTTCATCGTGATGCATCGGTTATGCGATAAATTTCAACACCCCTGATTTCCTGTGGTTCCTCGGTTCGATTTTTTTTGGCCAAATACAAGCTTGAAGTCCATAAGAAATCTTGGAAGATGAACCGAGTGCTGCATCATTTTTCATATGGGAAATTGCAAAATTGCACATAGCGCAGTATTCCGAACCAAGACAACACATTTGTCTAGAAGTCAGAATTTCATCATTTATTTATTTTATTTACTTCGACTCGACACCAAATGAACTCCTATGACAAGAACCATCAATCGACTGGCGTCTCAATCTAGACGTCACAAAGCTGCTTTGTCTTTTCACGTGTATGTATTGTTTTTATATGAAAATGTTTAAAATTTAGCCCGAAAACACAACCTTTCATGTGTAGAACCATCAAACTGTTGGTTGATTTTTGAGGACGAAAAATGTATTCATTTTTAAGACATTGATTATGATGAAAATTAACATTTTGGAATTCGATCCTCTCTGGAATTAAGTAAGTTCGAGTACTGAGGTATCACTGTATATTGATTTTGGGTTGGAAAACCGGAATACTGACGTTTGTGCTGACTTCGAGTGATGGCCTGGTCCACTTTGAGTCACTTCTAAGAATTTTGTGGAAGGGTCAATCAGAGCGGCCGACTCTCGTCACTATCGCTCTCGCTGGGTGTGTTAAAAGTGCTTAACTCTGACGCACACTTATTAGAGCGAGACTCCTGCTGCTCCGCGAACTGCAGACCGGCGGAAAAACAGGAACTCTGACCTCCTTCCGTCTCACTGTTAGCGCTGGCTAATGTGTTTTTCTGTCTTTTGGTAAGAGGCCAAGAGCTTGCTCGTGTCAAGCAGCAGCCAACAGTAAAATTGCAGTTGAATTCAAATGAGTCATTTTTTTTTTTTTGCCATTCTGAACCCGCAGGTGGCAGTGCTTGGAGACGGTACCTTGCTTACGATTATCACGTCTTCGAAGTGATGCGATATCTCGATGCATTGCATTCATTCTTCCACATTACTTCACATTGCACACAGATCGGGCAGCCATAGTTACTACCGTTCCGAATGTTCCGACTTGAGTGTGAGGAGACGCGATTTTGCTTTGCAAACGTTCCACTGTGCTGCTTGGGATTTTGGCACAAAAATAACACCGTACATTTTAAGACAGAAGGTGCGGGCCATATAAAATCCCACCTCAGACGTTGGACATGACTGTCATAAACGCTACCTTTCTGATGGACATTAAATGCGTCATAAAATATCGGCGGAAATTATGGGGCAAATTTAAGCCGGTTCCGATATGATTCCGATATTATCAGGCATCCCTCATTTTTTCCCCACTAAAAAAAGTGGCACAAATCCCTTCCACATGCAGAGCCCCCCCCCAGAGAGATCAGTTCCGGTAACGGTCTCAGGTGAACATTGCGGGGGGATTGGGGTCTCCAGAGGCCGATAAATCCTTTAATTACCAGGTGGAGAGATCGGCCGGCAGGAGCTCGGCACTTAAACGCAGTTTTTTTGGGTGAGGAAAAATCCCATTTGCAGTTTTTTTAAAGAGAAGGAGGTAATGATGCCGCAGGTCGTCACGTCGCAGCAGGAAGCGGGAGCAGCCGCGATTAGGATAAATGACTCTGCCGCGAGCACTGCAAGGTGGAAGTGTTACTCCCTGATTTAGACCGGAGACCCGAATTAGACTGCACTTGTGGAGAAATCACGTCATTTCTGCCGCCTGGTGCTTTGCAGCAGCTGCTCAACCGTTTGCTTCAGTTTATTTAAAAATAGTTTGTACTTTTTACTTAAGTATTATTAACTTTATCACTTTTATTCTATTGTATCTTATACATAGTCTATAAACTTATACTTACATGCATACTAGTATTGGGGTACTCGAGACCGGTCTCGAGATCAGTTTTTAAAAGTCTCGGTCTTGTCTCGGACTCGGCCATATTTGTACTCGGTCTTGTCATGGACTCGGACAAAGAGGACTTGGGATTTTATTTGGAGACCAGCCGAGACCACAACTCTGAGAATATTACTATTAAAACTCGACGCAGGCATTTAACGTTGTTTATTAATTAATGTTTTAATAACTCAGAATCCCTTTAACTTACTGAAACCACACACATACCATCAAAATGACAAGACTTTCAACTTACCGGACATTATATTCACTGCTCTGAAAGTGAAACTGTTTCTGAGTTATTTCGTGCACAAAAACTGAACGTAAAAAGACATTAATTACATTATTCGCTATGTAAACACAAGTGTTAGCGCTCGCGGCGCTAATAAGGAACGCCGCCATGCACAAAAATGTAGTTCTCTTCCAGAAAGGCCAAAAGCAGCTCATTTTATAGGTCAAAATGAGTCCAAATCGGCTCAAAATTACTCAAAACATTGGTCCGGTTTCGGTCTCGGTCTCGACTCATCAGAGTCTTGGTCTTGTCTCGGTCTCAGCACACTTTGGTCTCGGTTTAGATGCTCTTGATCTCATCTCTAGTATTTATATACTTTTACTTAATCTTCAGCTCAGTGTCATTAGCACAAATTATTTTTTTGTAGATTTTTGTTTACATTTTTCGTTCAAAAGTCATTAAACTACATTGGACATGTGGGTATATTTTGTGCTTTAATATGGACGTTTTGTCCTGAGAGAGCCATCCAATGTACAGTCACTCACACTCACACAAAGACAAAATCTATTTTGACATTCCTTATCTCTCACACACTTATATCATCCTCGCCTTACATCAGTCAGCCCAGCCCTGGAAGAAAAGAAAAGCAAATCCAATAAAAGGCCTTCAGCCATCTGGGCACCACAGAAAAATAAAAGAAATATAAAGCTGCCATAAAAGAAAATCATCTACACTTCTGCTCAAACACTTACTCACATTACACCAGAAATATTCCTCTCTAGTGACTGCGGAAACAAGACACACTTCGGACAAAAAGAGCAGCAGCTGACGCACACACTCTGTCACAACTCGAGCTGTGGTTAAAGAAGCAATATCGGGGGACGGACATGGGAAAGAGACGCCTAATCTGTTTCCCTACTGTCATTAGGGGTCCAAGCACATGGTGCTTATTATTATAATTTTGAGACAAAAATCATGCAGTCGAAACTGTAACACAACACACGCAACTCCACAAATTTTGCAGATACACACAACACAATGCAAGTGTGACACAACACAACCTAAGTGTGACCCAACACAATGCAAGTATGGCAACAAAAGGCAAGCGTGACACGATACAACCTAAGTGTGACCCAACACAACGCAAGTGTGACACAACGCAAGTGTGACAACAAAACGCAAGTGTGACATGATTTGTGTTACACTTGCGTTCTGTTGCATTAAACTTGCGCTGTCATACTTGCATTGTATTGTCACACTTGCGTTGTATTGTCAGACTTGCGTTGTTGTCACACTTGTGTTGTGTTGCATCACTTGCGTTTTGTTGTCACCCCCGTTGATATCACACGCGTTGTATTGCAGCACACTTTGTTTTTGTTGTGTCACACCTGAGTTGTGTTGTGTCCCACTTGAGTTGTGTTGTCACAGTTGCATAGTGTTGCATCACACTTGGATTGTGTTGCGTCGTGTCACACTTGTGTTGCGTCGGTTCACACTCACGTTGTGACACACTGTGTTTTGTCATGTCGCACTTGCGTAGTGTTGTCACATTTGTAATGTGTTGCATCATTCGCGTTGTGTTGCGTCATGCGTTCTGTTGTCACACTTGCTTTGTGTGGTAAAACTTGCATTGTGTTGTCACATTTGCATTGTGTTGTGTCACACTTGCGGTGTGTTAGATTGCATAGCGTTGTCAAGTTTGCATTATTGTCACATTTGCGTTATTAGTAGCTTGGTATAAAAGACACAACATTGAATAAATCTCTGCTTGCCCCAAGTTACAAGTCCATAAGCCATTATTGTCCACTTTTCACTCAATTTTACCGGAACGCTGATATCCCATTTTAAATGCCTAAAACACAAAAAACGCCAAGTGTGACTCAGTTGAGGCCCATCGACTATCCGGCTCGGTCCGCGCATCACCGTCGCCATCGGCAACAGCAGCATCCTCCAGCAGCATTGTGGTGCTTTCGGGGTGTTTGATAAAAGACGCAGGTAAACCTTGCGAAGGCAGGAAGACTGAGTGAGAAAGGCTTAAACCCTATCACATCGAGCAACAATCTTAATCCTGCCTGGGATTAAGGCGAGGTATTCTTGTGTGCCAGGCATGGACGCTCCAGCTTTTGATGAATCCACAATTCGATATTTCAATTCGACGTTTCATCAAGGATTATATTTTATGTCTTCGGGGGGATTTCTTTTTGCCTTGTTGCCCGAATCAAGCTCAGTCTGTGCATCACTGATTTCTCTGGAGCACAAAAGAACATTTTCACTTCATATTTCTTTCATAAAGTGCCTAATCAATGAGTGTATATATTAAGAATGTGTATATACATACATATATATATATATACATATACATATATATATACATATATCATATATATATATATATATATATATATTATATATATATATATATATATATATATATATATATATATATATATATAGTTAAAATATTAATGTGTATATAATATATATATATATATATATATATATATATATATATATATATATATATATATATATAATTAACAAGTATTATTATTGGATGGTCAAACAAGGATTGTAATTAATTCTGTTTCTTCTTCTTACTAGCGCTTTGTGCAAAACTTGAGACCACCTCGCTGAAATTTTCAGGGTAAATTGGAATGGTGTGCATCTTGCAATAGGCCAAAAAATCCTACGGATTGGCCTATAATTGGCACTATAGCAAAGTAAAACACGTTTTGACCTCTAGGCGCTACATGAATGTATGTGATTTCATAACGGAGCTTTTATAATTTACATGAAATTACAGAAAACCAACCAATTCTTATATAAACACTGTTAGAGGTTAGTTTTTTTTTTAATAAACACAACTTATTGAAGCTGTCATAACAAAAAAGAAGCTTCTCTACCAAGTCACAAATTTCAGTTTGCATCTTTAATACTTTTTCCTATGCATTTCACTTCGCTTCATTCTTTCTACATTCTAACTCCTTATTTCTTGATATGATTAATGCAGTTATGTTGTTTTACCTAATGTCATTTCACTTTATTGTTCTACACACGAACACAAACCTGCTGATAGTCAGTGCTGAGCCTTTTGTTATGCTTTTTAGCCCTTGTGCTTGGACCCCGTTGTTTCGCTTGGGAAGGGCAGTGCTTATTATTATAAGGACATCATCCTAACAACACCCAGTCAGAAAGTCTAAAGCAATATACAGTATATTATTGGACTTCTCAAACAATATGGAAAGTGACGGTGGTCCGTGGAGTTCCCGGCTGTGGCTCAGAGAGGGGCTAATGAAATTAACCATGATGGGAAATTTGGTTGTTGGTTTTAATCCTTCAGGGGACGTGATGCTCTTCTCCGGTCTTGTGGTCTGGGTCCTTCATAAAAACGAATTTGTCATTGGCACTACTCACCCTGCGCCCTCCTGAGGAATTGAATATTCCGAGATCAATTTTTTAGACTCTAATGGAATTAGAATCGGTGCAGTGTTAAAACCAATGCTATGAATGTCAAGTCAAAGTCATGAAAGACGTTGTGACTGGATGAGGATGAGTGAGAACGGCTGCTGTTGAATTTGTTTTCGGGGTATAGATTTTTAAGTGTTTTATTATATCTGTGTTGGTGCTTGCCGATGACAACGTTGCCGGTCATTTGGATTCTTTTGACTACATATGAACCTCATGAAGTGTGGCATTGAGTGGGCTCCAAGTGTCAAAGAAAGGAGTCACCGAATCAGACCACCCCCCCCTTACGCTTTTCATTAAATGCTAAGCAGCACACCATCCCTACTTATTGACCAAGTTTGATCTTTGTGCGACCTACGGTTTTGACTTCATAAAAAATTTTTAGCGTCATTTTAGCGCCGAGTAGAGAAACATTGGAAAACACTAAAAAAGTTTCTGGGGTGGTGGTGGTGCGAAATGTTAGTCTAGTGCAGTGCTTGGGGATGGTACCATTTTACTTATGAGTACCCCAGTGGTACCTTTACTGGTCCGGGACCTGTACTGTCCGGGATCCCTAACTGTTGGGTGGTGGTTGTGATTTAGTGGTAGGATACTTGCCTCTGGACCAGTAGTTTGTGGGTTTGGGGTCCTGTGCCCTTTTGCCATCTGGTCCTAGACCATAACTTTAAACTGCTCTCAGAAAGACTGTCCCAGAAGCATTTTTTGTCCACTGCTCCTTTCGTTCATCTTGACAAACATCTGGCACAAACGATTACCAATTTACCTAGTTGCTCCGCACTGTTTTGGTTCTACTTCAGGACGCCGCTAATTCTGATTCGGTGTATGTCTGGCGTTTTGGAGTGTGCAGCATCTGAATTCAGATTAAATGGTAACTCCACGTTGGCGTGACAGCGAATCGCTCGTATCTCTAGTACGAGTGGAGTCAGGCAGCTAATGGTGTGTTCTAAAGTTAATTTCCCTCTATACATCCCCCATCAATACGCAATCAAGTGAAGAGGAAACAATAGCTTTCCAGACCATCAACTCCTCCCTCCTCCTCCTCTCCTCCTCCTCCCCCTTGTCCTCATCACCCTCTTCGTCCTCCCGCTCGCTCGTTTTTAATCACGTAATCGCTACGCTGTATCGCTTCCCCAGTCCCCAAATAGATTTAGATGCAAATGTGACACTTTCCTTACGGCACTGTTACATCTCCCTCTAGTTTTACCAACGCAGTTATTTTACTTGGTTGAGTTGACCCTGTGATCAGAAGTCGGTTGATAAAAGAATACCACTGAGGAAATACTCATTAATGGAGTTATTAAGTCTGTTTAAAGTTGAGCAGAACTAAAATATTCAACTTTAAATAGAAGGCTGATTACGGTTTGGGTGCCAGTTTAGCCCTATAAGAATTGATATAAGCCAAATAATGACTTAGAATATACAATATGTACAATTGGTAATTACCCATGAGCAAGGTCCGAGCAAAAACAGGACCAAAACACAGCTGATGCAACGAGTGTTGAAGAAAGGAGTCAGTGAATCAGACTGCATAAATTTATGGAGCATTTTTAGCACCCACTTAACACTTTTTATTAAATGCTAAACAGCACACCATTTCTACTTACTGACCAAGTTTCAGCTTTGTGAGACGTACGGTTTAGGCTACATAGATATATTTTGGCATTTGTGGCGCTATTGTTCAAGCCGGGCGTGAAATTAGTGCCTCAGTGAGTCAGGCTGTATAAATTCATGAAAAACCTTTTGCGCCCCAGAGGTCAAAACACGTAGTCGGGACCTGCAGTTGGTAGCGAAATATGGTTAGGAAGTTGGCACTGTGATCAAGTCCCAGGCGCGCAAAAATTTTTCCAATGAGGTACTCATGAACATAAAATTGAAATAAACAGATTAAGGTTTGTGGTGCCATTTTCAGGAAATTTGGTTCCCAGTTTCCAAAATCACCTTGAAAAAAGTGCAAAATGCTGCTGCTGGTCTGGTACAAAGGTTCCTTGGTTCTTAAGACTATTCAAATTTAAATAGAGCAGATTCAAATCTGTTCCCATTCTGTTCCCAATTTGGGATTCAATGGCAGAACACTTGGCCAAGAACCTGTGACGTCATGAGGGGTGGACGGAGTAAGCGTCAATAAAGAGGGAGTTGGTAGAAGTTATGGTAGTAACGGTTTGGGAGTTGGACCATTATTGAAGATTGGTTCCAGATTCAGGCTGGTAGAGGTACCACTGAGGTACTCATGAGCAAGGCACCGTCCCAAGCACTGCCCACCAGATGATGCCCAAAACAAGCTGTCCACTGTTTCTTCACGGGTGGGTCAAATGCAGAGGTCACATTTGGTTCATGGAGCTCTGGAATGCTGTGCTGCGTTTAACAAGTATTTTCATATTACAACATATTAACGCCCAAAATTTATTTGAAAATATTCAAATATGTCTGAACGTGAGCAGAAAAAAAAAATTTAAGTTTGTTCGCTGTCTTCCCAACTTCCTGAAAGCAATGTATAAAAATATTTGATTTATTTATTTTAAATTAGGTTTGTTCCTCACTGCTTGATTGCTCCATCTATCTCCTCCTCCTCCTCCTCCTCTTCGTCCATCTCTTCCTCTCAGAGAATTTGTAGATAAAAATAACATAATTGGAGCTAGAATTAATAATTGGGGATAAAATTTCAAGAACAAATGTGACCAGTCGCTTGTCACAAATTTTCCAAATTGAGTTATGATGTTCTCTGTGAAGGCATAAATCAGCTTCAGCATTACTGTAGACGAATCTGGCGCGACATATGGCGCGAATCAACATTCGGGTTTCTGAAGTGAAAACGCGGGAGAAATCTTTGAAGTTGACTGGCGATGTAGCACTCTGAGCGGCGCTTGGTGCGATTCGTTGCATTACGACGTAGCCTCGCTGCAATCCCCAGCCTGCGGATAGCCTCACGTTGGGATTAACTGGTTCGAAGGAGCGAATGGATTCCGGATCAAATATCTTCACGCTAGTCAACCAGCCAGTTCGCGTAAATATTGGATGGCCGGTCAAAACCAGCTTTTATTCCGTTGGTTTACTCACCTCGAAAGTCCTGCGTTTTTCAGCGAAATTTATTCGTGCAGTATGAACTCCTGTTTCAAAACACTAAAACCAAAATCTGATTTTACCCCCATAACATAAGCAGGTTGTTTTTCAGGAAACCTCCGTTCACAAACGACTAGTTTTTGCTGCGTGGAGATGCAAATAATAATACAAGTGGCAACAAATGGGAATCCAAGAAAGCACAAGTCAGAAAAAAGTAGGCACAAGAGGTCAGCACTGACCATCAGCGAAATGTCTCAACTTAATAATGTGTGTAGAACAACAAAGTGGAAGCAAGCATTATTAAAACCCATATGCATGATCATATCAAGACAACACTTTACTTAAAATGGGAGGTTTAAGCAAGCGTTTCCTAAACGTATTAACAACCAAACTTAATTTGAAAACATTCAAATATGTCTGAACGTGAGCAGAATAATAAAGTTAAAGTTTGTTGGCCGTCATCCCAACTTCCCAAAAGCAAAGCATCAACAATTCTGGATTTGTTTTTTGTTTGCCAGTCTGTCTCCTCCTCCTCTTCTTCCTCCACCTCTTCCTCTCAGTGTAGTTCCATGATGCGGTCCGTCTGTTTTCCCCCGACGCAGTGACATCCTTGTACGATTTCCCCCCGGAGCAGCATCAGCATCAGCAGCAGCAGTTCTGACTGGAGGCTGTGAATTTTATATTTATGAGTCTTCACACTTCATCTTTACCAAACTCAACACCGGCCCTCTTTCACCATTTAAACAACCCTTTTGGTAGCGTTGAAGCATGAGAATAAAAGTTTGAGGTGGCACTTGCGCAGAATGCCGCACCTCCTCCCTTCCCGAAACACTGCGGTTTTTGGGTTTTGCGTTTGTTTTATCTCCCGCCATAAACCTCGGAAAGTAAAAGGCTACTCGAAAATGTAAGGTCTGGGTTGAGTCCCGGGTGGTGCACCGGAAAATTAGATTTCACATGGGAAAATGGGAAATTTGCAGCAAATCTTTGAAAAAGTGTTATTAATAGGAATAAACGGTGACAATTACTTACCGATATCAATGTTACAATGTGTATATCTGCTGCAATGCCGATACCGGAAGGCAGAAACCTTGTCTGTAAACAGATATTTTAAACCACTGCCGAATTTTGAAAAAAAAAATAACCATAACATTTCCTTCAGTCAGCGGCGTGGTTGGCTTTACAGAAAAAAGTCACTTCTCACTATGTGGTATACAAAGTCAATTAGGGCATGTTTGACACTCCATATGCACTATCTAACGCGTAGAGAGCCATTAGGCTACAACCCTGGCTACTTCTTGAGGATGCATACTTACTGCATAAGAAAGAGTATGATGAAAACACCTTACCTACCATACTATTAAGTGCGGTCAAACGCATTGGGACTTGAAAAGATTATGAATAGACAAGAGATTTTGCTTGAGAACGTTCCTCTGTGTGCTCCTGTTTGTTTTGCAACAAAATAACGCCATACATTTTAACACAGAAGGACCGGGTTGTATAAAATTCCACCTTGGACTTTGGGACATGCATGGCACAAGCGGCAATGAATGCATCATAAAATATCAGCAGAAAATATTGGGCGAATCTAAGAATCGGTCTGATATTGATGACTTTTAGAAAAGCAATTATCGTCCGATACCGATATCATTGTGCACCCCTTTGTTCTTTAGCTAAAGAAAAGCCTCCAAGTTTCTCCAGCGGGGCGCCTTCTAATCTCTATGCACTCTGTTTTGATAGCTATAATATCTTTTTCCTATTGCAAGAAAGGGGTGTTTCATAAAGCACCAGTGGCGCTATTCTTTTCCTTTGTGCATATACAAACCATTTCAATGATAGAAAAGTGGTGTGACACAACGACAAATTCTACAACTTTGACACATGGAAACGGCATCAGAAACTAACAATTTCAACAAACGCTACATCGGTAAAGGCGTTATGGTGTGAGGATGTGGATGGATGAACGCTTGATCGACAGGCCGAGGCAAAAAATAAATAAAATGTGGAAGTGTGTAATAAAACTATTAATGCCCTCATGCTGCTCATCATGCTGAACAGCGACTTCCTTCTGATTCTGTGATAAGTTTAACGCTTTGAGTCTTAGCTGCCAACGGCTCACCACCAGGGATTAAAAAAACGGGTAAAACTGAAAATGGGAAACGGAGGAAATTTTAGGATGAAAGTAAATAAAAAGGAGATTAGAAAAAAATTCTTCTTTTAGCGTGAATGTCATTTTGGAACTTGAATAAGAATAAGGATGTGAATAAAAATAACATAATTGGAGCCAGAATTGATCATTGGAGATAAAATTTCAAGAACAAATAATGGCCGCAAGTGGCAAGGAGCAGGGTCCAAGCACAAGTCACAAAAATCCAGCACAAAAGATTCAGCGCGCAGTCGTAAAATTGTCTTATTGGCATGGTAGTAATAAAACAATCAAGTGAAATGACATAAGGTAAAAATCACAGTACTGCATGAATCATATCAAGATCAAGTTAGAATGTAGAAAGTATAAAATAAAGTGAAATGACAGGAAAAAGACTTAAAGATGCGAACAGAAATTTGTGTTGGTAGTGAAGCTTCTTTTTTGTTATGACAGCTTTAATAAGTTGTGTTTATGAAGAAACTAACCTTTAACAGTGTTCATATAAGAACTGGGTGGTTTTCTATGTTTTCATGTAAATTATTAAAGCTCTGTTATGATATCACATAAATATATGTAGCGTTTTAGCGCCCCTAGAGGTCAAAACGTGTTTTCCTTTGTTATAGTGCCAATTATAGTATATATAATCATATTCTGACATTGTAACATCAGGTAGCTAAATTTATCTTGTAAATTTTTTACTTTTTAAATGTTGTTTAATAAAAAAAAAATTATATAATAAATTTGTGGCTTCAATAAAGTGACCATCGTCAACGTCACAAACCTACTTTTCACAGCAGCACCAGAACAGACTAGAATTGGTGCACTAAAAATTAGAATGGTACTGAAAACAAAAAACCACCAAAAATTAATATGAATTTTTATCCCTGCTCAGCTCTTCTCTTTTTCTGTCCCACAGCACCCCCTAACAACATCTCGGTGGTAGCGAGGCACTCCGGCGCCGTTCGGCGCTACAGGCTCAAGTTCACCCTCCTCTGCGGCTAAGGAGGAAAACCTGCTGCTCGGTGAGTGGGGGCAATCCAAATTAGTGATGTTACAGACTTCAATATTTTTCAATAGCTTATCAATAGAGAAGCTGCTTTTGAAATGCTGTAGTTTTCTTGGGAACATTTTAACTATAAGCGACATATTGTGGCAGAGCTTTACGTGGTTACAACACAAAGATGGCTGTTTTCTAGCTGGCAGGTGTTTCTTATTGGTGTTGAATTTGTAGAAGTGGTATCTGATTTGCTACCCTGCTCAAATGGCATCACAGTGTGCTCTTGGCAGCTGCAAGATGGAGTCAGATGATGAAGTCCACTTTAGCCAGGATGGAAGTCAGAATCCGTGGCTGTATATAGCTTATAGATTTTCCATATAATAAATTAACTTTAAAATATTTTTAAAATAACTTTAAAGTAATCATAATTCATTAAATATTAAGTATTACTGGATGAAATAGCATGGATGTAGTTAGCCACATTTTTTTTCCCTAGCTTGTAGTGTAGCTAACTACTATATTAAAGCTGGTTAAGGCGTGATTACTGCACACTTATGTGATAACATAAGGCATTACTAAAAAAAATTCTATAACATTATACTAGTTACATATTTCAGTAACAAACATTATAACAAACTTTTAACACGAAATTTAGTGCTGTTTTGTTTTTATTTTAAAAATCACTGACACAGCGAGAAAGAAAAATTTGTGTGAGTAAAAGAGCTATTTCATAGCTACGTCGCCCTCCATTGGATGTAGAATGAACTGCAGTAAACCACATTTTAGTATTTTATATTGCCATGTCCTTCTTCCGCAGTTATTTTAGTGAAAGTAACTTAAAAGCAATGCAGGAGTCGTGTAACGCGTTACAGTTCAGAGACAGGAATATTGTACTGTAACAAATTACTTTGAATTAACAGTAGCTAGTTTCGAAATAGTTAGCATCTCGCTGTTTACTTACTCGTTCAACACTTCTCTCCTGTTTTTTGGAAGACTACAGCAGAGGCCTTTAACCCTCCATTTTGTTCAGCTTTGGTACTTTCTTGCTTTCGGCCGGTTCATTAATCGCGCTCTGGGTGCGCATGCTAATGTGTTGGGGTCTCTCTGGCTCTGGTCTGGTGTAATTAGCCACCCGGGGTGAGAGCAGCATGGGGTGGAAATCATTCCCACCCTTCTGCCCCCGAGGCATTTTTTTTTACAGCATCGGACCCCGAAACTGACCCGCCACCGAGCTCAAGAGGAATTTACCGCAGGTTTCTGATGCATTAGCTGCGACTCTGTCACTTACTTTACTTTGGCAGATACTTTAGTTTCAGTCTTTAGCTGGTAATTTTTTTTATTAAAATCATCATTAGTTCTGGTACCATTTTAAGTCATCTGTCATATGTTTATACTGTGAATTTTAGTTTTACAGTTTAATCTGTTACAAATCTTTGCAAATTAACACTATTAAAAGCTAAATACTTCTCCTACTATTAAAATTAATATTTGTATTGATTATAGAAATAAAATAAAATTTGTTAATTTTACTATCTATTATTATTATTATTATTATTATTATTATTATTATTATTATTATAACTTTGTTATAATAATATTATATAACTCTACTTCAGATATAATCTTTGTATAATATGTAGCCCATGAAGAGTTTGCAAATCTGTATTTATGAATAACATGTTTTATCCATAAAGGCATAATAATAATAATAATAATAATAATAATAATAATAATAATATGTATAATTAATTGAGCTAAAATATGAACAATATATAGAAATAGAAATTTAAAGTTATTATTATTATTATTATTATTATTATTATTATTATTATTATTATCATCATCAATGTTTTATATTATTCATCCATCATAGTTTTAGTCTAGTTGACATTAACTTTACCACTACTGCATCTTGTCTCATCTCATCTCGGTCATGTAAAAACGTGAAGCATCTCTGAGCATCATCATCATTGTCATCCTCCGCACTGCATCAAACTCCAGGTAGAAGCTCGGTGTGAAGGATCATGCAGAGTGAACAGCAAATGCCAAAATCAGACCTGCAAAGCTTGGAAATGCTGCATGTCTGGCTGGGTTTGGCACTAATGTGGACCAACAAATCCATTGTGATGAAGATTTGTCAAATTTTAGTTGAGGACCTTCAGCCACAGAGAGGCCTCAACGTGAAGCAGTAGTGGGATTTTATTTGTTTTTTTCCGAAAACAAACAGCATTCATTTTTATCTTTCTCTCCCTTGGCTAGAGAAATACAACCGGATGTGATGGCGGGGCGGAGGGAGAAAAACGAGTCCAAATTATATTAGATCTAATTTGGAGCCGTGCCTACGAGGCTGGTCGGTGGCTCCCTAATACGGCCTTACAAGCTCTACAAAACACAGCTCTCAAATTAATGCGCTTTTGGAAATAGTTTGTCCAATCGGACCAGAGCCAAAAAGCCCCCTCGCGCTCGGCTGTTCCGCTAAATCAAAACCCAGCAAACATATTTGGAGGATGTTGAAAGACTTAGCGCCCCCCAGGGGAAGCCTCCAGACACCCCCATGTGTTTTATTTCTTTTATCTGATCTTGGATTCTTATCTGGGTCTTCGGGACCCTGTGACAGCGGCGAGGGAGACTCTGAGTGCAAACATTAAAAGATTTCACCAATTCCACCCTTTATATGTTTGTTATGGAAAGTTTAAAAATAGATGCGACATTTAGGGGGCAAACTTTAAAGGAAATTGTCTTTGCTTTTAAATTGAAGCAAAGGTGAAGTAAATTTTTTGGGCCATTGCGGGGTTCAAAATTTGGGCGAAACTGAATTTTTGACCAGTTTTTCGGTCCCATTAACATTTGAACCTAGGCTAAAAGTGTGGGGATTTTTTTTTTTCAAACAACTGATGAGGTGTTGATATGATGAAAATATGTGATTTATTTATTTATTTATTTATTTTCTTCTTTAAGCTATGAAGGATAAGTCCAGAAATGTCAGGCTTATGTTAGCTGGCTTAATGTGTTGAGACAAAAAACATTGAAGGCTTGATTTAAAGATAATTACAGAATTAGCAATTGGTATTTAAATAAATAATGATTACAAACCAACTAAAGTAAATAATGTAAATAAACTGTAAAATATATTTCTGTTAAAAATAAATAAATAAATCAACACACAAAGAAATAATACATAAATGGATATGAATTAATTGTGTATGAATGAAAAAATAAATTATATATACATAAAATTTTACATATAATGTAAAAACAGTGTAATAAAGAAATAGTATAAAAAGTCTAATAAACAAACATGTCAATGTTTAGTAAACAAAAAAATAAAGAAAGTGTAAATAATGTCTAGTAAACATAGAAATAACGTAAGGAAAATGTAATAAACAAAAAAATAAAGCAAGTAAACTGTAACTAACGAATAAAGTAAATAACTTGTGATAAAAGAAATAAGCAAATAAATAGTAAAAAAAAAATGTAGTAAACAAAGAAATAAAGTAAGTAAAGTCTAATAAACAAACAAATAAGATACATGAAATGTAACAAATGTGTAATAGACAAACAAAGTGTAAATAAAATGTAATAAATAAACAAATAAAGTGTAAATAAATTGCAATGAACAAAGTTTAAATAAAGTGTTATAAACAAATGAATTAAGTAAATACATTGTAAACAATGTGTAATAAACAAACAAATAAGGTAATTTAATTGCAATAAAACCCAGCAGCCGCATGCAGTGTTAAAGTGTGTATACAGCTTTTATTTATTTAATTTTTCTTGATGAAAGCTGATTTAACATCCCTATCGCTGTGTTGCAGTTTATTTCCACATTATCTGCTACGTTTCTTCTACACACCTCCATTCTGGCATCTGAGAGTGTTTGGAGAGCAGCTCAGGAAAAAATCAATGACATGGTTTCCTAATTTCACCAGCTTCTCCACATCAATTTGAGACAGGCTTTGTGCATAGCTCAAGGCCCGGTGCAGTACATCATACACACACACACGACACTCGCCATTCATAACTCGGGATTGAGCTCTCTGCCCCTTTTTGTTAAGTCTGACAGAAAGCAAATCTGTCCCTTTTTTCCATTTAGCTTCGCATCTCCATCATCATAAACGTCAAACTGTTTTGACTGACTGATTTGAGGGATCTGGATTTTTCAAAAAGTGTCGTTGCTCGATGAAACACAGTGCCATCGCTCCAGCTGTTCTCTCTCTTTCTATCACTTCTCCTGAATCAGAATCAGACTTTTGTTTGACTATTTTTATGTTGTCACTTAAAAATAATTAGTTGGTGCTAAGTTGTTAAAAGTAAATAAATAAATAAATAAATGATAATTACATATAAATAAAAAAAAATTCTAACTTAAATCCGATGAGTAAGTTAATGAAAAATAATCCTTAATTACATAGCACCTTTCATACATAGAAATGCAGCACAAAGTATATGTAAACAAAAAATAAATAAATAAATACATTTATTAAATAATTCACATTAAATAATTTGTAAAAGAAAAAAAGTAAATAAAATGTAAATTAATTGTAATTAATAAAGTGTAAATAATGTGTAATAAACAAGCAAATAAGCAAATAAAAATATTATAGGTAATTAAATATAAATAAATAAATAAAGGCATTAATATAATTAAATAAAGAAATATGGCCCTTAGAAAATAGAAATAAAAAAATATATAAATTCAAAGAGTGCATTAAAATATGAGAAGCGTGACATGACTATGGACTTGAAGATGTTAGAACTGAGTTAAAATATTGTATTTGTCATTTGTTTTCATAATTCACATCAAAAACGTGAATCTTTATATGTTCATATGTTCACTCTAGATGTGCAACATTTGTTAAATGTAAGAATGAGAAGAATTTCTTTATTTTTCATAGTTACGCTTAACTACGCTTTCTTGAACTTAGCCTGTTTAATTTCTAATTCCTTGTTTGCAGAGTTTTAGGAATAACGGCGGCTCGTTACCCCACACTTACGTTTTAAATCTTGAATTTTGAATGAAAACAAACGTTAGGCTTTGTAAAAGTGAAAGTATTTTTGGGAGCTGCACACCTCTCTCCAGACTTCATCGTCTTCTGCGTCTCAAACCTAAATGTGACGCATAAACAGCATTTGATCTGTCCCTCCGGGCACAAGCTGGCTGCCGTGTGTGTGTGTGTGTGTGTGTGTGTTGATCTAACGCTGCCTGTCAGCATCTTTCAGCGGGAAATCAACATAAGAACGGTGAATTTCTGCTGACAGCATGCAGTCAGATGTGCAAAATGTCATCAGGCTGCATTGAGATAAAGAGACGCCAAAGCAGAAGATTTAAAGTTACAGTAAATATTCTTTTAGTCAACACTTTATTATTTTATTGTTATTATTATTATTAGTAGTAGTAGTAGTAGTAGTGGTAGTAGTAGTGGTAGTATTAATGGGTGAATGAGTGAGTGAGTGCGTGTGTGGGTGAGTGAATGAATGAGAGAGCAAGTGAGTGAAGGAGTGCATAAGTAAGTAGGTGGGTGGGTGGGTGGGTATGTGAGTGAGTGGGTGAGTAAGTAAGTGAGTTGGTGGGTGAGTGAGTGAGTGAGTTAGCGGGTAAGTGAGTGGGTGGGTGAGGGGGGAGTGAATGAGTGAGTAAGTGTGTGAGTGGGTGGGTAAATGGGTAAGTGAGTGAGTGGATAAGTGATTGAGTGAGTGGTTGAATGAATGGGTGAGTGAGTAGGTGGATAAGTGAGTGATTGAATGGGTGAGTGAGTGGGTAAGTGAGTAGGAGAGTGAGTGAGTGAGTGGGTAAGTGAGTAGGAGAGTGAGTGAGTGGGTAAGTGAGTAGGAGAGTGAGTGAGTGGGTCGGTGGGTAAATGAGTGAGTGAGTGGGTGAATGATGGGTGCATGGGGAGTGAGCAAGTGAGGGAGTGAGTGGATAAGTGAGAGTGAGTGGGTGAGTGAGTGGGTGGATAAGTGAATGATTGAGTGGGTGGGTGGGTAAATGAGTGGGTGCATGGGTGAATGAGCAAGTGAGGGAGTGAGTGGATAAGTGAGAGTGAGTGGGGGAGTGAGTGGGTGGATAAGTGAGTGATTGAGTGGATGGGTGGGTAAATGAGTGGGTGCTTGGGTGAATGAGCAAGTGAGGGAGTGAGTGGATAAGTGAGAGTGAGTGGGGGAGTGAGTGGGTGGATAAGTGTGTGATTGAGTGGATGGGTGGGTAAATGAGTGGGTGCATGGGTGAGTGAGCGAGTGAATGGATAAGTGAGAGTGAATGAGTGGGTGAGGGAGTGTGTAAGTGAGCGAGCTAGGGAGTGGGTGAATGAGTGGATGAGTGAATAATTGAGGGAGTGAGCGAATGCGTGAGTGGGTGCCAAAATTTAGTCGTCAAAGTCACATAAACATATTAATGGATAATAACGTTATTTTTCTTGTTATATTGAGATCACAAAAAAAAATTCTCGTATGTAACAAAATATTTTTCGTGTAAAAATATCTTGTAATTTCATCATATCAAGTCAAAAATAATGTTAAAGATTGTTTTTTATCAACTTATTTAGCTGGAAAACTGCTAAACAACGCTCCCTAGGGGTCGCAAAATCCAACACTCACAGAAAGCAATGCCGCGAATCTAAAAAACGCCTTAATCGCTCTTGAGTTTGGCATGAAAAGCCTCGTAATTGGCTGCACTAAACCAGATACACACCAATCAATGAGCCACATTAGAGTGAAGTTAATATAAAGCTCTGATTTGTTTGTACAATCGATTATCTCGTGGAGAGAAAGGAACAATAAGCGTTTTGTTTCTCCCGTTCACTGTCGCACAGGCGCGTAGTAACCCATTATTGATAATGAGCAACGTTCTGCAAAAGAAAATATATATATTAATCTAATTCAACAGAGACTTGCGCTGCGTACAATAACCGCTATTACAGTCAGGCATCTGTGGTCGTGTCCTAAGCGGGGGCCTTTTTCTTGCTAATTCTTCTTTTCATCTATTCAGCGCAACGTTCCGCTCTCGCGCGCAACAATTCGCCAACGTCGTCGCGTGGAAATCACATTTCTCCGTACAGGCGGATTAGGCCTCGATGCTGCACACGTGCCTCACAAGCACTCTTGTTCTCGCCTCGCGTTCGCACAAAAACAGCCCTCGCTGTCAAAACACCGACTGCAGGCTACAAATTATAGAAGGAAATGAAAGGGAAAAGAATGAATAAAAACGAGGCGACATAGTGGGGCGGCGAGGTGAGTTGCACAGTGAAATGATAAAAATATATACAACAGGATAAAATTGAAATATATTCTACAATTTTCTCTGAAATTGTAAAGTCTGTACATGTAAAAGACTGTCTGAGATTAAACTCAAAATTTTAGATAGATAGATAGATAGATGGACAGATGGATAGATGGACTGATAGATGGATGGATGAATGGACAGACAAATAGATAGATGGATGGATGGATGGATGGATGCATGGATGGATGGATGGATAGATAGATAGATAGATAGATAGATAGATAGATAGATAGATAGATAGATAGATAGATAGATAGACAGACAGATAGACAGGTAGATATATAGATGGATGCATGGATGGACAGATGGATAGATGGACTGATAGATGGATGGATGAATGGACAGACAAATAGATAGATGGATGGATGGATGGATAGATAGATAGATTGGAGGGATGGATGAACAGATAAATAAATGGATGGATGGATGGATAGATGGATGACGGGACAGACAAATAGATAGATAGATAGATAGATAGATAGATAGATAGATAGATAGATAGGATGGATGGATGAACAGATAAATAAATGGATGGATGTACGGATGCATGGATGGATAGATGGATGACAGGACAGACAAATGGATAGATGGATGGATGGATGGATGGATGGATGGACATATAGATAGATAGATGAATAGATGGAAAGGATGGATGGATGGATGGATGGACATATAGATAGATAGATGAATAGATGGAAAGGATGGATGGATGGATGGATGGATGCATGGATGGATAGATGGATGATGGGACAGACAAATAGATGGATGGATGGATGGACATATAGATAGATAGATAGATAAATAGATGGAAAGGATGGATGGATGGACAGATAGGTATATATCTTTTCGTTCTTAGTAACTGCTTGTTCTTGAATGTGTCCTTATCATCTCAAGATAAAGGAGGAGAAGACTGGTGTGTTATTTGCGTACGTGCGTGTGCGTGTGCGTGTGTGTGCGTGTGTGTGTGTGCGTGTGTGTGTGTGTGTGTGCGTGCGCGTGCACGTGCGCGTCCGTGTGTGTGTGCGTGTGTGTGTGTATGTGTGCGCGTGTGTGCGTGTGTGTGTGTGTGCGTGTGTGTGTGTGTGTGTGTGCGTGTGTGCGTGAGTGCGTGTGTGCGCGTGCGTGTGTGTGTGCGTGTGTGTGTGTGTGTGTGCGTGTGTGTGTGTGTGTGTGTACTGTGGCATCAACACGAACCAGTTTATTCTGACTTTGATAAAGTAGAACCACAAAGGAACAGCAGCACCACACACTGGTGGAAATGATGAATTGCCGCCCATTTTCAAGTCTGAGAGAAAGGGGGAGGAGGAGAGGAGAAAGGGAAGGAGAGAAATGAAAGACATAGGAAGTGACAAAGAGAGAGGGAAGGATGGACAGGTGAGAAGAAAGAGTGAGACGGAGAGAGCAAAGGTAAAGAAAGAAAGGGCGCAGGAGTGGAAGTGGGAGAAATGGAGATAAGGAGGGAGGAAGCGAGAGAAGACAAGAGAAGGAGAGTTTGAAAACGATGGAGAGAAAAAGAGAATGAAAGAGATAGGAAGAGAGGAGGGGAGAGAGGGAAGGATGGAGAGAAGGTTTAAAGAGAATGGATTAGGGAAGAGGAGAGAGGGAAAGCAAGAGAGGGAGGGAGAAAGAGAGCGGGCAGAGGAAAAAAAAGGAGAGAACGAAGGAAAAGGAGAGAATGAAGATGAGAGAAGGAGACAGAGAGGGAAGGATGAAGAGGAGAAGAAGAGGGAAGAATGAAGAGGGAGGATAGGAAAAGAGAGAATGAAAGAGATAGGAAGAGAGTTGGGGGAAGGATGGAGAGAAGGGGGAAAGGACGAGAGCGGATTAGGGAAGAGAAGAAAGGGAGAGGAAGAGAGAAAAAGAGGGAGAAAGAGAGAGGGGAGGACGAGAGAGAAGAAAAGAGGAGAGTTTGAATAGATGGAGGGAGAAAGAGAGGAAGAGTGATGATGACGCCCATTACACATCACTAACCTGTTACTAACCCTATTAGGGCTCATTAATTTCTACTTATTGCATTTTTTAAAAATAATAAACCACATTTTTATTTTTCCTCCATAAAGAAATTTTATTTTTCTTGTAAAAGACAGTAAAAGTCTCTCTCTCATCCCACTGCCAGGTTTGAAACTATATTTACCCACATTCTCCTTTTTCACCTCCTCTACCCGCTTTATGTCTGGTTTTATGAGTTTCAGCACTTTTGTGTTATTGCCACAATAACATTCACTTTTGCCTCGTCACATCGCCTGACGCTCGGCACTGTCGATTCCAGCGAAACGGCTCCAGGCCGCATTTAACGACGAATCGATTCGCCAAAACATTATTAATCTGCTCCTACACAACTGTGCGGCTGCTACAGATGATCTCAATACTCCAGTCTTGCTTAACGCTCGTGGCGTATTAAAATTTTGTATTTGAATGTACAGTGAAGTCTCGGTACTCGAAAAACATGACACGATACCACTTTTTAATGTCACATTTTGAATTCATTAGGAAGAATTTGCCATTTTACGAATTAATTTGTTTTATTGGTGTCACGAAACCTAATATCATAGAAATATTGCATATCGGTATCAGTAATCGGACCGACTGATAATCGGCGACGCTCGGTTCCAAAGACTGCTGTTTTGAACCAATACGGCTTTTCATATGTTAAATCCTGTGAACTTTTCCTAATATTCTTAACCCAAAAAGTGTGAAACGCTTCCAGTTAAACGAGTAAACACAGAAACAAATAAATAAATGACCAAATCTATTAGGGTTGAGTGATGCGATTAAAAAATCTCATAACAATATATCCCAATATATATTCTTCCGTAAATTCAGTGAAGTAAACATAAAATATTGTAGTATCCTATGAGAGAGAAAAATTGCGGCACTTATGATCAAGGCTGGGCGATATGGCCAAAAACACAATATATCGTGAACAAATAAACAAAGAAACAAATAAATAAATGCGCAAATTTATTCATTTGAAATTTGGGGTTTTATAAACAAATACAATTAGTAAATTTTGGTAAAAAGATGAAAGTGAAAGCATCATGATTCTAGTGCTTTCCTACTTCTTATTAAAGCCCTTACATGACCCCAGTTTTTTGCTGTTACAAAACCTAAGCATGTCCTGACAATCCCTGAAAGACAGGAGAGGGCAGAAAGAGCCGGGCCACGCGGGAAATGTGTTGCCGAATGACACCGAGGTCTTGTGCAAATTGAATTTGGGAAAAATGTCCGCAGGTCCAAAAACAGACATGAGGATTAGCTGGGCGTTATTATTCGCTCCCCGCTCTTTGTCGTAAGACGCGAACGTAGGAAAAATATAGAGGATAAACGTGACCAACAAATGTAAAAAGTGAGAGGGGGGCGGGAAGCTGTGCAAACACGAGCGCCACTGGCGGTGTTGCTGTATTCTGATTTTAATACAAATATCTGGAGGTTGTGTGCACACCCTTAATTCCCTGTCAAACGCTTTGCCACTTGGGAATCTTAATACCACAACGGAAAGTCGGAGTAATGGGGAAAGTCGGAGTGTGTTCCGAAAGTCTCAGCCTGGGTTTAATGACAGTGCTGGGTGAATGAAGCTTAACTCTGCCCCAGATTTTTTTTGCATTTAGACACGCCAGTCAGAGAGGATGTAATTTCTCCAGCTTACACCAGCTTCCCTGCTACCTCCTTCCTCTCGCGCTCTCTCCTTTTCTCTCTTTCACAATCTTTTACACTTAAATACTCTAGTGTCTAGTTTCCGGTGTCGGGTCCCTGTTTGAATCCGATACCCTGTTTTTCCACTGAAAAAAAAAACATCGGAAAAGATCTGAATCTGAAAACGCTGAATTTCATTTTTTTTTTTTTAATCTTAAATACAAATTTTTTTCACTTTTTAATATTTATTTTTATTGTATCACTATTTTGCCTCCTCTGGCGCAATTTCTGTCTCAGGTGTATTTTATTGAGTATTCCGAAAATTGTCCTGTATTGCGATGCATTGTGTTTTTAATCGTATCGCCCAGCCCTAATCGTAACTGCAGTTCATTCTGTCTCTCTCTTACTATCTTTCTATTGAGTGTCATGAACAATTTTTTTGTTTTATGATTTTTTGGCTCATACCGTCCAGCTGTAATTGTAACTGCCACTATTTCTCTCTCTGTGAGGTGTACTTAATTGAAATTACACCAAAATATTACGATATATATAATTTTTTAGTGGACGGCACCTTGGTAGCGGTAGTGGTTAGCGCTGCCGCCTCACAGCGAGAAGGTCCTGGGTTCGAAGCCCGGGGACGGCCGTAGGGTCTTGGGTCTGAGTTTGCATGCTCTCCCCGTGTTCATGTGGGTTTTCTCCGGGTGCTCCGGTTTCCTCCCACAGTCCAAAGCCATGTAATGTGGGTTAATTGGTGACTCTAAATTGGCCCTGTAATGTGTGAATGCGAGTGTGATTGTGTGAGTGCGTGTGCCCTGCGGTGTGTTGGCGCCTGCCCAGGGTTGGTCCCCGCCTTGCGCCCGTATGTTCCCGGGATAGGCTCCGGTCCCCCCGCGACCCCAGTTGGGATAAAGTGGTTCGGAATATGAATGAATGAATTATTTTTTAGTTGTATCGCCAAGTCCTAATCGTTACTGCTGTTATTCTTCTCTCAATATATTATTTTATGTGATTTTTTTGTTGTATCACCCAGCCCTGATCTTCTTATTTTCTGTTTCTATCTTTCTCAGGTGTATTTCAAGCGTGACGGCGAACTGATTGAGGTGATCTCCTATGTGGCCCCGACGGCGGGGGGCGAGGAGAGTGCTGGATTTGTTGTCGGGGGTCCGGCGGGGTCGAGAGGAGGAACGGGGGCGAGGCCGCTGATCAGCAGGGACCTGGACGACACCAAGCTGCAGCGCTCGCTCTCGCTGCTGGGGCCGGAAGCTCGGCCAGGACGGCTCTACACCGAGAGCCCAAAGGGAGGCAACGCTCCCGTGGGACGCGAACCCGTCCCGGCCACCGAGAGCATCCCCGAGACGGTGGTGAGCCGGGAGTTCCCGCGCTGGGTGCAGAGCTCCGACCCGCTCTACTTCTTCAGCAACACTCACGTGCCCCAGAGCGATGGCTCAGTGACGGTGCAGGCCAGACTCACCTGGACGCTCAACCCCCAGCTGGACAACGACGCCATGTTCAGCTGTGAGGTCAAACACCCAGCCCTGTCCATGCCTATGCAGACCGAGGTCACGCTGGGTGAGTCTGGGGAAGATGTGTTTTTTAGGGCTCCTCAGTACTACATATCGGACGGTGGGGTTAAAAAAAAAAAATGGAGAGGCAAAATATGTATATTTGACCCGGGGGGCAATGCTTAGGGACGGTACCTTGCTCAGGAGTACCTCAGTGGTACCTTGAACCTGCGACCTTCCATACACAGGACCAACTCCCAGAGGTCACTGTTGGATGTGTTGGGGAGGGAACGTGACCCACGTCTCACAATTGGGTACCTGGTAGCGTAACGGTTAGGAAGTTGCCAGAGGGTCGCCGGTTCAAGTTCCAGACCAGTAAAGGTACCACTGGGGTACTCATGAGCAAGGCACCGTTCCCAAGCATGGATGCAAGGCAAGACAAGGCTCATTGCCCCTTTTGCTGCTACGCTGTTCTCTTGGGGCATAAACCGTTACGTAAGTAGTGTAAGCATCAAGGTTTTACTATTTTGCCCTCCAAGATTATTCCTTCTCTTTTCCTCCCCGCATCCACCGCCGCCACCGCCGCCACCGCCGCCACCGCCACATCTCTTGAGATCAACCCTCCGACAGCCTTTACAACAACTCTGATTTCCATTTGTCGCCAAGCCGCGACGCCCAACGCGGAGCCCCGCTGTGACTGACAGGCTAATTCATCGCCCGTCTGCGAGGCTAGATTGAGTTAACTGGTTGGCATTATTGAAATAGTCAACCCGAATTAAGAGAGTCGAGCGCAAATTGAACTTGGGAGATGCCGCCGAGGACCACGTTTTTCAAACAGAGTCGTTTGCGCTAATCGCAACGACGAGCCGAAACCCCGTCCCGTGTTTTTGTTTTTCCCCCAAATTGCTTCGTTTGTTCGCTCTCCCGTAAGTGGTCACTGTGAAGAGGATACACAATTACGCTAATGAGTGGGCTCTTTCTCTATTCGTCGCCAGGATGGCGCCGTCTTTTAGTGCCAAAACAAAGGTGGCCTCCAGCATGCGCTATTAGCACTTCAAAAGGGGACGGCGCTTTCGCTGCTCGTCAACCGTGGCGCGAGAGACGCGAGAAAGGACGAGCTCAACAGAGGTTTCCTCTCAACTGCGGTGTAAGGAGAGAGGGAAGGACGGGCGTCGATTCGGGTTGATACGGGTTAAAAGCTCTCTCTTATTCGCTCTCTTTTCGTCCTTACCCAGCACATCCCTCGTTCCCTCTGAGCATTTCATGACCGCTCAAGCGGAATAGCAGGACACGGATTCTCTGGAAAACCCATCGCAGCTTTTACAAATGTTCGAGCAGGAACCTGTCGAGCTCCTCGCCCGCCGTACTCTAGTAAAAAAGTCTTAGCGTGCGCTGGATGGCGTTAATGATTGTATTTCCGATCGCCACCCTTAATGCCTACTTTTGGACACTTAAACCGGAGTGCTGACCAAATAGCTTCAAATTAAGGGTCCACTTCTGAAATTTACTCAGTGCTTTTAATAGCCCTCAATTCTGATCAGCCATGATTAAAGAGGATTAATAACAAGCAGGTTAGAAGTTGG
This sequence comes from Distichodus sexfasciatus, assembly GCA_032718565.1. Taxonomy (NCBI): domain Eukaryota; kingdom Metazoa; phylum Chordata; class Actinopteri; order Characiformes; family Distichodontidae; genus Distichodus; species Distichodus sexfasciatus. The sequence continues at coordinate 86,960 of JAVGVS010000510.1, read as the reverse complement.
ATAAGGTCCTATAAAAATGGTCACTGCATTCTTCAACGCTGATTAAATGGCGATTCGAGCTGTTAATTTAACAGTAGCCGCGTTCTCGCTGGAGACTGGTACGGAGGGAGTTCTGCCTCACGCTTCCACCGTTACTGCCTTGAGAATACAGAGCGGAAAATGTGCATTTGTCAATTCTAATTGGAACACGCTTAAAATTCAAAGCATCTGCAGACCTGCCGTGAGATAGACACAGCCCCGACTGACACCACCACTCGTACGTGACTGGACGGTGTGTGTGTGTGTGTGTGTGTGGATGGTTGTGTGTGTGAGCAGGTTTTTAGGTGTTTTGGGGAACTCCATTGCCAATATAACAATAGAACATCACATTTTTGTGGCTGTTAAAAACAAAAAAAGTGCTTTAATACCTATAGGCCTGGTTTATTTAGCTTAGATTAAGCCTAGTCTTGGACTAAGTTGTAGTATTAAAAGAGATTTACCACTGAACCTTAAAACCAGTCTAAGACTAGGCTTAAACCTAAACTGGGGAAGTTGGTCCATAAAGTATAGGAATCGATTGCCATAAAAAAAATTTTTGTTTTTACTAGAATTATATACTTAATATTTTTTGGTTTTATTTGCTTTTACATCATTTTGGACATTTCTAATGTTTTTGTGATTTCTATGATCAAATATCACACACCGTTTTCTGTTTTCAGTGTGTGTTTGTGTGTGATGTATTTAGGGCTTAAGGGTCTTGATCAGGGACCCAATGATGATAGTGTCGGAAGTAGGATTTGAACCCACAACCTCTTGGTCCAGAGGAGTATCCTAACCACTAGACCGCCACCACCACCACCACCCCGTGTAGTTTGTAGCCTAACGGTTTGGGCGTTCGCCCCGTGATCGAACGGTCGCCGTTTGGTTCAAGTCCCGGACTGGTAAAGGTACCGCTGGCATACTCGTGAGAAAGGTACCGTCCCCGAGCGCTGCTCCCTGACCGCTGCCAAAATAGCAGCCCCCCCCACTCCTTCACGGGTGGGTCAAACGCAGAGGTCACGTTTGGCTGTGGTGCACTGTGTGCTGTGTTCACTATGACAAATAATCACCCACTTTCACTTGTATTTAAGTACAAAAATTCAGTACTCTGTCAATCTGAGTGTCCTCGCTTCCTCACTTTTTTCTCTCCGTAATCGACGTTTCCGCTCGCAGTCGTTCCAATAAATTAGACCAGACAATCCCTTTCGCACTGGCTCTGGTCTAATCCGGTTTGACGGCGTGCTCGTGCCACGGATTAAAGCCGGGGATGGAATAAGAGCGGCCACCTGCGTTTGTGGGGACGTCAGGAAGTCGAACGGGGTCAACGCTTCTCATCACCACCTCTGTTGCATCACAGCATGCTCTCATCAGCTGCAAGATGGAGTCGGAGGACGGTGCTACACACCATCTCTATTTTAACCGTTTTTTCCGAGTAGCTTGTCCGAGTCGCGCCACGTCGCAGCGTAATTAAAGTCGATGACGCTAGTGGCCAACTGTTCCCTCTGGACGCCAGCCCGGAGCTTTCCTACAGCGCTTCATCATTTCACCCCTCAACGAGGCGAGCTGAGTCAAGCCCGGCGTGGTCGAACTCAGCTTTGCGGCAATTTTTTTTCCATGACGAGTGTTGCTGAAAAAAAAACCCCGCAGGCTGGATCTCGCCGTGACGCGGCACCGCAGATGGCCGGCTAAATGCTGCTAGAGATGAAATATCGTTGACGTTGTGGACAGGTGATGCTGGTTGTTGACCTCTTTATTCAGCTGCGTACAGATTGTGGTCTGCGAGTTGTTAAAGTGCCCCTATTACGCCTTTTCAAATATGATCTTTCATGCAGTGTGTCATGTAGCTGTACGTGAACATAAACTATCTGCAAAGTCGTGACGCCGACAGTGCACGATAAATGAAGTTTTTGTCTATCAAAAAAAAGAGTCGGCTCACATTCGCCTAAACGAGTCGTCAGCGATTCGAATCTTTTACACGTCACGAAGTAACATATTTGCATAATGTCCGCCCACGTCCTACGTCGCGAACAACTTGCCCGCCCACAAACGGTACAATTTCCACGTGGATTACATCATGTCAAGAAGACGCCGTATCCTGCGCTGTGAGAGGAAATTTGTTTTATATGCCCTTTGTACGAATCTACGAATCTACAAAGAACGAGTGGTTAACGTTACCACACTCTTGTTAACACATGACACTTACCACTGAGAAACGTCCTGCTCCAGTCGTGCTTGCCAAACAGTTTCTTGTCGATGCGCCACTTCAACCGTTTCATCGTCAGACTCCGGCTCGAATTGATAAGGTAAAATCGAGGCCATCTTTTCTATGTATTGACAGGTCTCCCGAGCTGTCGTTCAGTTATGGCAATGGGCGTTTCGTTTTCCGACACACGCTGTAGCGGTAGACCGATCATAAAGGACTGCGCCGTCTGACCGATCACAGCAGTGAGGGCTCACGGAAAGGAGGGGTTTAGACCAACTGATTCTTCCAACTGCTTCACACTGGTCGTTTACGAATCATTTAGAAATGGGGTGAAATGAAATCTATTTTTGGAGCAAACTAAAGTGTTTTTTGACCTTGCGCACATGTAAACCTGTTTTAAGAGACTCGTAAAACAATATTAGCAACCTTTAAAATGGCATAATAGGGGCACTTTTTAAAAAATACGATAAAAATACAGGTAATTTGGATTAATACTGCTATGGACTCCATCTTCCCGACTCCATCTCGCAGCTGCCGAGAGCGCACTGTAGATTCGCTACTGAAAAGCTACTGACTGAAATTAGTAGCATTGATAGCCTTAGCTACTTCCCTCCACTGAGTTTTTGGCTTATTTTAAGTAAGAATCTGGTTTTGGAGTCAAACATCCCTAAAACATCCTCCATTATATCGATACCAAATCTCCGCTTCTTGACAGTGGGGGAAAAATAGCAAAATCAATGTCCTCGATTCATGTCCGGACAAGCTTTTAATCTCTCTCTCTCTCGCGCCGCCTGGAAGTCGCTCACGTCTCAGCGTCGCGTGCTAATATCTCAACTCGTTTCGGCGATAAAAAGGCAACCTCTGAAAGGGTGGTGTCAGGCTTTTGCACGTCGCCCGTCCACGACTTGATTTATGTGTGAAAAGCGGCGTTCTCAGGAGCCGTTACAGATGTGAGGAGGCAAAAATCATAAGCCATTAGGCAGCGGCGGGGAGCAATCGTTAAAGCGACTAAATCCCGACGACGCCTCATTAGCTTGGCTGGACGCTGGCTGACTTGATTGATGAGCGTGAGCATGATTAGCTATTGTTCCGAGGCACTTCTTTCTTAAATTAAAAAAAAGTGGTTCGATTATCTCCGCTGGCACTCGCAACCCAAAAAAACCGGATCAGCCTCAACAAGGATTTTCGGGTGCCGCGTTTTTTCCCCCCCGAGGTTGAGCCCTGTTTATCGGAGCTTGGATTGGGAATTACATATTAGGAACAGCATATTGTCTGCAAATTGGGGATGCACGATAATATCGGAATCATATCGCCGAGTCATTCATTTCCCCAATATTTTCAGACGATATTTGATGACGCATTTGCTGTACGTCAGAAAGGTAGCGCTTAGGCTCGGCACGTCCAAAGTCCGGGGTGGGATTTTAGACGGGCCGCGTCTTCTGAAGTAAAATGTATGTTGTTACTTTGTGCCAAAATTGAGAGCGTGCAGAGGAACGTTCGCCATCGAAATCTCTTGTCTTTATGCGCTCGACTGTTCTATGTTAGTTTTGCCTCACTTAGCGAATGTGAGCTCAGACATGGGCTGAGTCCCGAGTCGCGTACTACAGCACGTAGGAGTGTGGTAGGTAAGGCGCTCTTATCATACTTTTCTATGAGATAGTACGCATCTCGGGAGATAGCCAGGGTTGTAGCTTAATGGCTCTCAATGCACTAGATAGTGCACATGGAGAGTCACACTTGGCCTATTTGACTTGGTACACTACATAGGGCGGGAAGTGACGTTTTCTTGTGCACTACTCAACGCTGTCTTCACGCTTACTTGACTTGGGGGTGCGTTAGAAATGTCACTACAACGTCGGTTATCGGCATCAGCCGTTCATTCCCATATCGTGCATCCTCATATCGCGAACCTCAATTTTTTTGGAGAGACGCCAGAAAATTGGGAAATCACAGCAAACTGGGAGGAACTGGTTAAATGGGAATCTTCAATTACGTCCACGGTTCATGCTTTGGTTTTCTTTGGGTTTTTGCTTCAATAAGCACACCAAAATACACCCGTCAACCTATCGACTCCATAAGCAGAAGGTCACCGCATGACTTGTCTGCACCCCTCAAGCCCCTCTTCCATTTTGGGCCCAAATTAACGTGGGCATGTGGTGCCTCGCGTCCCTGCAAGACAAGGGAATTAGTGGTGTGAGTGTGTGTTATCTCACTCCCTCCACCCCCTACACACACTCCGCTGCCCTTCCAGTAATGACTATCTACCCAATTCACCCGCTCGTCTCAGCTCGGGGGGAAATGAATTCGGGATGAAAGAGCGCAGGAGAATTCCATCTCCCCCACCGTCCCCAGGAGTCCAGACCGTGACCTCAATGTCCGAGAAGAGCCACTTTAATTAAAAAACGTCCACGTGAAAACGGCCGTTAAGAAGGCACGCTGGGCCTTACTGTTATCCCATATCATTTTCAGAAAATATTTTCTTAATCTCTGACCTTTTCCTTGCAATATTATGACTTCACAATGTCAAATATCTGTTTTTGGTTTCCGTAAATGTACAACTTTAATTTTGAATTTTCTGATTTTTTCATTTCTCATGATTTAAACCCCTGCGTCTGCTCCAATTCTATTTTTTTATGACGTACCTGATGCATCATCATACTTGTCTGATTTACCGTCTTTTTCTCTTTTTTCTTCCGCAGCGGCTCCAAAGGGGCCTAAGCTGTTGATGACTCCGTCCAGGGCAAAGGTAGGGGACACTGTGCGCATCACCGTCCAAGGATTCCAGGTAGGATCTCCGGGGGTAAGTGCACGGGGGTCTTACGAAACCCGGCCTAAAGTTCAGTCCTGGATTTCAGGAGAGACTTAAATTTCGGGCGGCAGTTAAGCCTGTGACTTTCTGCTACTATAGCGACCGTTCTTACGAAGAAAGTGGAAGTACCGAGTGTGTGTGTCAGATCTTAAACCGAGTTTCAGAAATCGTGAGAAACACAGCTCATGATCTTGAGGAAATGTCTCTTTGATTATATTGGGGTTACAAGAAAGATCTCGTAATCTTAAGAAAACGACATTCTTTACATCAAAGTCACGAGGAAAAATAACTTGAGATAACGAGAAGAAAAATAACATTTTCTCTTCCACTTCCCACTAGCTCATTTTTATTGGCTAAAACCTGTGCGATTCGATCAAACATGTTCCAGGGAATTTCCTCATCCAGGCTCGAGGTTTTGAGATTGATTCAGTAAGAACAAAACAGATTTGGCAGAGGTGCTTTTCCGTGCCAGTGGAATGCTAATTCCGACGTTGAGAGGCTTATTTTTGCTGTTTACATTCCGCTTGTCAAACTCACCACCGGTCTGGCTAGCGTGTGATGGAAACCCCGGACCGCCATCTGCTTTTTCCGTATATCTCTGCAGCTTTCAGGTGTAATGCTGTTGTTGCTTTTTACCTGATTTGGCAACAGCACACAGTCATGTAGCCGTGAGCGCTTTGCTGTCAGAGACGCCGGATTTACAGCCGGGCCAACGCTCCGTCCACTCCGAGACAAAGTCAAAGCGGCAGATTGTTTTAGCGGAACTATCGCAGGCTGCCAAAGCTGGGCAAACTCTTCCCAGACCAAAAAATAGATATGTATTTATATATAATATGGCTCACTTTATTCCAGCAGCCGAATAACAACCACCAACAAGGGTTAGGGTTAGACACCAAAAAATTAACAACCTATTTAAGACTAGAGATGCGTCTCCACAAGAAAACGTATGTGATTGCTGAAGTTTTGTAGAAAGTCTTTGATTATAATGCTTCGAAGTGAATGGGGAAAGAACGAGGGATGATAAAAAAAAGAAAAAAGACGAGTGCGGGTGGAAACAGATTGAGATGTGTGTTCAGCCAGGTGGTCTGAGGTGGCGTAAGAACCGTCGAAGTACAGCTTTCGAATACCAAATTCCATGTGTTCTTAACGGGAGAAAATGAACGGAAAAGTAAACGACAGAATAAAAAGGATGAAAAAGACGAGTGAGCTACAGATATGCCACGAATCCCGTCCACTTTTGGTGGCTCTGTGAAGAACGGGGGCAAAGCGTGGAAATTTGAGCTCCATGTTAGCCTACGCAGGGAAAAAAAGGACAAAAAAAATGGACGGAACTCACAAACGAGGGCACATGTCAAAAACGTGTTTACAAGCATCCCACACCGCTATAGGCCGCACGTTTTACAGTTGGAACAAAGTTTTTCGGACACAAAAGACATGGAGAAGGAGTAGCGGTCAGAAAAAGCGGATGGAATAAATTTGATTGCTCATCTAGGTCCTTATTTCCATAACAACGGTGACTCTAGGGTGCATTTCCCAAACGCGTAGTTGTTAACTACATCAGCAACTAACATAATATACAGTAGCACCTTAGCTAATGTTGCTAATGTAGTTAGCAATACATTAGTCAAAGTCAAAGTCAAAGTCAAAGTCAAAGTCAACTTTATTGTCATCTCTGCTATATACTGTACAGATACATAGAGAGACGAGACGACGTGGCTCCAGGTTATTTTCAGTGCAAACAAACAAAGAACAGAGAATAAATAGGCAGTGGCACGACTAGGCACATGGAATAAACAATAAATAAGTAAAATACTAAAATATACATTAAACAATATACATTTTAAAACCAGACAACATACAATATACATTTTAGACTAGACAGGGGAGACAGACATAGAGGTAAACATGTTTGTCAAGTCAGGATGCAGTATTCTTAACAGGTTGAAATTGACATTTACACTGAGTGTGCAAGAGGTAGAGTTATACTAGACAGATACTATATCCGGACTATTTCCAAGTACAATGTTCAGTATATGTGCAAATATGCAAACATTTAAACAGGTGCAAATTGACATTTTACATTGGATGTGCAGGAGGTAGAAGGTTATAATATGACAGATACTATATTCGGCTATTTATGTGTACAATGTCCAGTGTATGTGCAAACATTCGTAAAGCAGCATATAATGTTTGTGCAAAAGTGGCAGCAGTGCAGTGTCATACCAGTAGTTATTGTGCATCAAAGTGACAGTGGTGTGTAAAGTAAGGTGCAGTAAAGTGCAGTGGTGCAACAGAAACAGTTTCTTCACAGTCCAGGTGTATGTGTGGGGGGAAGTGTGATGGCAGGGAGTGAGTTCAAAAGTCTGATGGCTTGTGGGAAGAAGCTAACTATTAGCAACTATGCTTTTGGGAAACGCACCCCTGAAGGCTTGACCGAACTCAAGGCTGGTGAGGTAGATCTTAAGGATTTAAGACGGCAAAGTGACACAGACTTTAAATCGTCTTCTCATATTTACTCGGCCGTGAGACGACCAACGATGAGGCTGTTGGCTTTTTTTTTATGAGACCATCACTTATTGCTGTTGCTTTATTATTACATCGGGAAACTCGGGCAGTAGATCTGACAGATTCACGACGTAGGTTCCGCTCATCCGATCAAACGCTTGATCGCTTGCCCCGATATTTAAAGAGCTCCTTTAAATAACGTTAAGAACGGTGGCTATAAACAGGCTTGACTGGGACGCGCGTGCAAATTTGCGGCGTGTTTAGACGGGAGTGAAATGGAGATGTGTTTCTCTGAAATCCTCCTTTCATCCAGAACTGGATCACGGCCCTGGGTTTCAAGAATTAGATAAGATTTGTGTTGATACATAGAGTTTTTGTAACAGAATTTGTCCAAAAAAAAAAAAAATCTGTGTCCCCTTCGGATGATGTTCACATCAATAAGAACGAGCAAAACGTTTGCAATTACAAAGCTGTGCGATTAAACAAATTCTAATCACGATTACGATTATGGCTTACCATGATTATTTTGACAAATAATTTTGAGATCGCGATTATTGATCACAATTATTTATACAATTACATTTTTTTTTTAATTCTGCAAATTATTTGCTGTCGTTCTTGACTGGACTTACTGAAAGCTAATTTTTAGAATCAAAGTTAGCGATTATTTGTCCCAATATAATATAATAATCAGTTTGTTGCACATTTAATTCTTAATGCAACACTGAAGGAATATTGAACATTTTTGCCCAAATTTTGGGCAAAGTTCCCTTTTTTTGGCTTGACCTCTACATCTAATAAATTCCAGTTTTCAAATTTTTGCCACCTATCCTGGTCTTTTCACTCGTCTTGAGCGCCAGGGGGGATATGTGGTAGAAAGGTTTGCTTCCAGCCTTTCCGCTATTATTTGATTGAATTTCTTTTTATCTGGAACCTGACCCCGACGCCATCCGCGAGCCCAAACTCATCTCAGCGCTGTCAGGGTGCGTACGCGGAAGTCCGACGACGTCAAGTCGCGTATCACTCATTATCAAAGGTCGCAAGGTCGTCAGCTAGACGGCTCTATCGAGTGTGACGGATGGTACCAGTCGTCAAGTTTGTCATGCGGTGTACGTCAGCGCTAACGTCATCCCGGTGATGAAGCTCTGAGCTGGAAAGCGGACCTCAATCATCTCTATTTTCTTCAGTTTGTTCTTAAGAAAAGTAAACATTGTTTTTGAGACGTTCTTAAATTGTTCTCAAGCTAACATTGAGAAAACATTGGTCATTGTTAGAATTTTGATAAACTTCTTCTTGAATCTTCTTTAAAAGATTTTCTTTCTTAAAGCCCATTTACGCAATTTTCACCAAAATTCCGACTTTCGCCAGTGTTTTCTTGCACCAATTTATTAGGTTTAGTTCAATTCTTCAAGAAATTTATTCGTAAATCCTGCCTTTTACCTAAATTCTGTCAATCGCCAAAATTTTCATAGACAAATTGCAATGCATGTTTGTGCAAAACGTTGTCAGATTCGTCAGGGATCTGATTAAGATTTGACGGGAAAGGCAGCCGTTAAACAATCTTTCAGCGGCCGGGTTAGGCGGCTGTCGGACTGCGTCACGATTCGGACAGTGATCTGGTTAGGATTTGAACCGAATGCCTAACTTTCACAGTTCGCCAGTGATCTGGTTAGGATTTAGCAAACTGCTACTCGTTAGCCGTTAGCCCGTGTAGCGTGGTGGTGAACCCAAATGCGGCTGAGAACGCGAGTAGGTAGGATTGCCACGCGAGTTGATTTAAGAACTCTCTTACATGAAGAGCTAGGATTTCCACAATAAATCCGCGTTCTAAAGACACACACTCTACTCAGAGAGATAATCCAATAACTGAAAGTACTCACAGTAGAAGCCGACAGGGTCGGAAGATGGGCCGGGTGACTCAAATGGCAGAGCGACGCGTCGCGAGGAAAATGACTCCTTAAATACCCTTTGAACCGCGACCGGCTGCGTCCCAATCCAACTACCGGCCGCGGGAGTGAGTGTGCGTGACAAACGTGAGCTTGTTAGGTGTTTTACGGTTGTTAAATATTACCTAATATCTAAATTTCTTAAGAACAAATCTAAGAAAAGCGTAAAAATTTGTTGAATGATGCACAGCACATACATATTTAAATTAAAATTTTGTTTTGTCCATCCACTTTCCTCTCCGATACAAAAAAGCACAACTAAATTTACCTTAATTCATGTCCGAACTTGTGTTTTTTTGGGGGGGGGGGTTAACCAAATGATTTCCATGAAGTTGCATCATGTACCGCATAACGTGGTGCGTAACTTCAAAACCCCACGTGCACACATCCTAATAGTTTGTTTAAAATAACACTGCTTTGTCAGCAACCATCCACCTCTACTCAGAGACAGCGTTTTGCAAAGTTCCCATGTTGCCCCAAGTGAAAAATATCGATATTTTATCCTCGTTTTACCCTCGTCTGAAGTGTGTGTTGTATTTACCTTTTAAATAACCCTCAAACCTTTCCTGGGACTTTCCTTTTCCTCTCACTACCACCCACTTCTGTTGGTGTTCTGTGATGTGTGAGAACCTTCTCCAGCTTTCTTCTAGCGGTGTAACGATACATCGATTTACACTGATTTAATGATCAATAATCCCACAGTTGGGGTGTAAATCACAAGTTTAATCCGATATGATGATATATTGATTTAATCAATGATCGATGTTAACTAATTTGATGAAGTCTGGTATGAAAGATTTTTTCTGATACGATAATATAAGATAAACTTTTATTACACTGTTACAACAGCAAGGAAAACAATGAAGTAACAATAAAATAATAAATACATTGTAATGTAGGATGTCTGATCAATGTTTTTATTTTGGATCGATGTTGTAGGCTTTCTAATCTTTCAATTGACGTATCAATGCACAGACCGATATTCAGTATCATTAAATATCGACCCTCGTCGACCCTAAATGAAAGCATTGATCAGACACCATGGTGGTTTCGTTTACAATAAAAATGTCAAATATTTTAGCTACTTTTAGAGATTTGAAAGAAATGGAAGCGATTGGGTTAAATCAATATATGATTCTTATCGTCGACTCCTGAAATAAATTGACATTTTCATAGCAGACTTTGTGAACTCAGCAGATGTCAGGTTATTGTCCGTTGAGTCGATATAATTTGTATTGTGAAGACCCTTGTGATTTACACCCCTACTACAGGATCATAAATCACAGAATTAATGTATTGATGTAGATCGATGTATCGTTACACCTCTAGAAGAAAGCAGAAGCAGTTGAATCGGTATAATATCGTATCATGATGAAACTTGTGATTTACACACTTGCTTTCTTCTGCAGGTCCGGATTATTGATTGAATTTCTGAGTAAAACCAGTAAAAGAGAGATGAAAAGTCCTACTAACTGAAATGCCTTGAAATCTTTGGAGAAAAACACTAGAGAGCAAAAGAAACAGCATTAGAGACATGATTTATTCACGCCGCAAAGTTAGAAACGTGTGGTGAAACACGATTTTGTATTATTGATATTAAGGGACATCTCGTCCCAAATGAGGCTACTTCTCTTCTCCATCTGGAAAGCGTTTCAGTATTCTGGAGGCGTTTGGCTGTGGACTGTTCCCTCTTCTGACTTCTTCTTTTCTCTCACACACTAAAACACACGTACAGAACGAGGTGTTCCCCGAGCCACTGTTCACGTGGACGCGAGTAGGGGGGCGGCTGCTGGACGGCAGTGCGGAGAGAGAGGGGAAGGAGCTGGTTCTGGAACGAGTTCCCGCTGAACTTAACGGCTCCATGTACCGCTGCACCGCCCAAAACCCGCTGGGTTCCACCGACACTCACACACGACTCATCATCTTCGGTGAGTACGACACACGCTCAATGTTGCTATATATATATATATATATATATACTGTATATATATGGTGTTATATATGTATATAAGTCGTACACAACAAAACGGATTGTGCAGCTTGAACCGTAAGTCGTAGGGTAAGTACTAATTACGTGCATCTTGCTGTAGGCCAAAAATATCAATAATCAGCCTATAATTGGTACTAAAACAAAGGAAAACATGTTTTGACCTCTGGGGGCGCTAAAACGCTACATAGATTTATATGATGTCATAACGGAGCTTTTATAATTACCATGAAATTATAGAAAACCACTCAATTCATATATAACGGCTGTTAGAGGTTAGTTTCTTTATAAACACGACTTATTGAAGCTGTCATAGCAAAAACGACGCTTCACTACCAAGTCACAAATTTCTGTTCGCATCTTCAATTCTTTTTCCTATGTCATTTCACTTCACGTTCTAACTCCTTATCTCTTGATATGATTAATGTAGCTATGGGTTCTTATCTTATGCCATTTCACTTTATTGTTCTACACACATACACAGACACTGCTAATGGTCAGGGCTGACCCTTTTGCGCTGCTTTTTGTGACTTGCGCTTGGACCCCTTGCCTTGCCGCTTGTGTTATGATCACGTGGTGAACCCAAATGCGGCGTACCTTAAACACAATCTTTATTATTAGATGGGTTTTGCCGAAATCTGCGTGACTGGGGACAGTCTGTCTGCTGAGGGAGAATTCGTCTGAGACCTTACAGCGTGACTTTGGAACGTGATGTGACGTGGCGCTGTCTGGATGAGTGAGAACGGAATCGTACTTGTTCCCTTTCCACCGGCACTCCATTAGACGTCAGCAGCAGTAATAAAGAACAGAGATTAGAGGAAAGAGAAAGAGGAGAGCTCATAGCTTTAGGCCGTACTAATGCAAGTGTGCTGAGTAATAGGCTCAGGGTGAGCTAATGTGGCGGCTGACTCAGTGCTGGTGAGGACCTAAAAGTCTGCAAAGGTCTGTGGAATATGACGGCGAAGGGTTAAGAAATACCCCAATTTCTCCATCGCAAAGTGTAGAAGAAACCTGTAGAACCAGTAACTGGACGTCGCTCTGGATAACAGCATCTGATATGGTACCTGTATGCACCCGGATGCACCAATCCAACTTTTTTTGAGTTCCGATACCGATGCCGATATTTAGGCTGTGGGTATCATCCGGTCCTGAGTATCGAGTCAGTACCAGTTTTGAATGAACAAGTTTTTCTCTGAGGAGCACGATACCACTTTTTTATGTCCAGTACCGATATTTTAAATTTGGATATCTGCCAATACGATACAAATCTGATAGTCTCTTTGTCTTTTTTAAAATAATGCTTTAAAAAATGTCTGAAAACATGACTGAGATTATTGTTATGCTTAAGGAAATACTTGACTTAAGTACTGTTTTCCTAACTAAAACAATGTAATAATTACACACCCATATGTATACGCTAAAATATTTACATCTAAGTAACATAAATAACATCTCAAATGTTAATAACGTGCATTATGTTAGTTGCTAACATACACTGTTATTTGCTAATATACACCATGTTAGTTGCTAATGTACACCATGTTAGTTGCTAATGTACACTATGTTAGTTGCTAATGAACACTATGTTAGTTGTTAACGTACACTGTTAGTTGCTAATGTACACTATGTTAGTTGTTAACGTACCCTATGTTAGTTGTTAACGTACCCTATGTTAGTTGTTAATGTACACTGTTAGTTGTTAACGTTCACTATGTTAGTTGCTAATGTACATTATATTAGTTGCTAATGTACAGTGTGTTAGTTGATAACATAAACTGTTAGTTCTAACGTATACTGTTAGTTGCTAACATACATGATGTTAGTTGCTAATGTACACTATGTTAGTTGCTAATGTAGACTTACACTATGTTAGTTGCTAACGTACACAGTTAGTTACTAACATACACAGTTAGTTGCTAACATACACTGTTAGTTGCTAATGTACACTGTTAGTTGCTAATGTACACTGTTAGTTGCAAACGTACACTGTTAGTTGCTAATGTACACTGTGTCAAATGCTAACGTACACTATATTAGTTGCTAATCGTACACTGTGTTAGTTGTTGATGTACACTGTGTTAGTTGCTAATATGCACTGTGTTAGTTGCTAACATACACTATGCTAGTTGCTAATGTACACTATGTTAGTAGCTAACGTACACTATGTTAGTTGCTAACATAGTTAGCAACTATCCTTATGGGAAACACAGTCCAGATTGGCTCCATAGATCGACCCATTGCCACTGATACCCCATCCAGCTATTTGACTCGTTATCGGACCGATATCTATCCATGTGTCAGATCGGTGCCATCCCTACCTGTAATCAACCTTTTAAAAGAGTACCGTACCACTCGGTGGAAAAGTACCAGCATTGAAAGTGGCACTTTGACAGCTGGTCTGAATTGCAGTCGAACTTTAAGTCATCCTCCAGTAGGAACTTTCCAGTAGTCTCCTCTCATTTTGTCGCAACGCGCCACAACACTGTTATATAACGTGAATGACAGGCTGGGTTTGTTTCAAGCTCAAACACACTGTCTCTCTCTTTTTCTCTCTCTCTTTCTCCGCAGAAAACCCAAGCATGATGAAAAACATGCAGAGTCAGAACAGTAAGTATGAGCGTGAGCCTCGGGGAGCTTTGACTTGAGATGCGGGGTTTTCCGGGCCGCTATGATGGAGAGGAAAAAAGTTTTGTTTTCCTTCCCCGCCGTCGTGTTTGAGGAATCGCTGTGACATATTTGAAATGACAAGAGAGCCACCTGCGAAGCGTTGCCTCCCCCCACCCAACACCGAATTCGGAATTGGATTTGTCATGCCGGCGATGCTTCCGTGGATCGGCGGCGAGTTAGCGGCTACGATGACATGGAGATTAGATTCACCTGTCACTATAGTAGGGTCACTAATGTTAACCCTAATTCCTAAATCTTAACCTAAACCCTAAACCCTAAAGCTTCACCCTAGACCTAAACCCTAAATCAAAACCCAACACTTTCACCTTAAACTAAACCTTTCCTTTAACCCCTAAACACTGACTATACCTTAGCCCTAAACCCTTGAGCTAACCTCTTCCCCTAAAGATTAATCCTTATCCCAAATTTTGGTTTTAGGATTTGGTTTAGGGTGTAGGGATTATGGTTAAAATGTGGATGAAGGTTTTAGATTAAAGGATAGATTTGGAATTTGGCTTTAAGGTCTGAGTTGGGTTAAGGATTTAGAGGCTTGGGTTGAGGCTAGGGTTTAGGGTTTGGTTTGGGGTCTAGATTCTAGATTTAGCATAAGGGTAATAATGCTGGGTTTAGGGTTCGGGTCTAGGGATTAGCCTATATGTGAGGATAAAGGTTTTGGGTTTGGAGTTTGATTTGGAATTTGGCTTTGAGGTCAGGTCTAGGTTAAAGGTCTAGAGATTAGTTTGAGACTATGGTTTAGAATTAGGTTTGGGATTTAGGTAAAAGGTTAGAGTGAGGACAAGGATTTAGAATTAGATTTGGGATTAAGGTAAAGGACTAGTGGGAGGACAAGGATTTAGAATTAGGTTTGGGATTAAGATAAAAGGTTAGTGTGAGGACAAGGATTTGGAATCTAGGGTAAGAGGAAATGCTTAGAGTTTGACTTGGGTTTAAGATTTAGGATTTAGAGGTGGGATAAGGATACAGGTTTAAACTTTAGATTTAGGATTTAAGGTGAGGCTAAAGATGAGGGTTTAGGATTTGCTTTGGGGTTAAGTTAGAGATTGGGGTGTAAGAGGATTTGGTTTGGGGGTGTTTAGATCCTGTTTGATTCAACAGAACAGCGCCAGACTTGTGAAGACAGCCTCGCCACCGCTACCGGGAGCTTCCGATTGGAAACACAGCGCTCATTTTGTGCACAGGGAGGCGTTCCGACACGTGTGCCATGACCTCGTGGGGCCATGTTCTACAAGCCATTTGACTTGCATGCGCGGACCGCCGGCGGCTCGCCTGGAGACTAACGCTCGCCACGACCCGATTCTGTCCCCGCATTTGCACACCTGCTCACGGAGGCATTTGCATATTCAAATTTAGGTCCGTAGGTACTGGGGAAACGAGACAGAGGCGGAGGAAGGTGGGGGGTTGAGGAGGGAGGAAAGAGAAGACGAAAGACGAAATGAGACGCAGCAAGGCAAGAAGGCAGAGCGAGACGTCTTTTATAATTCCGCACTTTCACTTGACAATCCATCTCGGTTACGTATGAGCTTCGGAGAAATTGTAAATGAGACGGCGTGGTGCTAGCAAAGCGGCTGTAATCCGTCAGCGGGTTGCGTCTGTGCCCAGTTTCGGTGGAACGTGGCTAAGTGATGGCCTGCTGTTGCTGCTTTGCTAAACGACGGCAGCCTTCTCCAGATGTGACGGATGGAGAGCCCAGTCGTGCCAGCCTGACGGAGCGTTGCGCTTCTGGGGAAATTCCTGGCACTAACGCAGAACAAAATGCTCCATGGTGAAGTTCTTAGAGCCGTGCCTGTCAGTTAAAGTGAATTTGGTTGTTCAGCATGAATATGCGTCTTTTCAGGGTAGGGGTTTTGGCATAAAGACTCACATTGAATCCTTCATTAAAAGATCTTGAGGTTTAGGAGGTAGGTTTATAGGTTTGGGATCAGCTATAGCCTATGGACTAAGGTCAAGGTTTCCCAGTCTAAGATTAACACTAGTCCTAGACTAACTTTGACTTTCAGGGCTGGTTTCTTGCTCATGGATTAAGCCTAGTCTTGGACTAAGTTGTAGTACCAATGGAGATTTACCTTTCAAACTCGAAGCTAGTCTAGGACTAGGCTTAATCCTCGACTGGGAAATTGGCCCCCAGTGGTAAATCTCCATTGGTATTGCAACTAAGGGCCGGAATATACTTAACGCTCAGAAGGCTTACGTGAACGCATTATGGCTGCCACATGTCCTCAGCGTTCTTTTGACGCGTCCGCTGAGGACGTCGTCAGAAATGAACGTGACGCATGCGCGAGTTGCAGTACCTGCAAAAATTGGCGTGGCAAAGTGTTCAAGTTTTGGTACGTAACGTCAGCTTGGTTGTTTACTATTAACAAGGCTGAATGGTTTCGCCCGCCTTTTTTGCACCTTCCTAACATCCGAATGCAAATAATTTTTATCTTCAACATCTTTCTCCCCTCGTTTTGCAGCAAAACTGGCCAATATTTTCATGGACTGCCGCCTTCTACTTTTTCCTCTTCCTCTGTCACTTTACGGCGGACTGGACGCTTTCATAGCGTGCGCTGCCGCCTGTTGGAATCCTGAAGATTAGCAAAAAGTACACACGTAAGAATAGTCAGTACACTGCTTGCATAGCAGAAGCATCCGCAAGCGTACGCGTCACGTAGCGTTAAGTGTATCGCGGCCCTTAGTTCAAGATTAAGTTTAATGTATGTTCGAGAACATCCAGCCCCTAGGTCCAATTTCCCAGTCGAGGATTAGGCTTAGTCCTAGACTAGATTTGAATTTGATTGGTAAATCTGCATTGGTATTATTGAATACAAGTTACTCCAAGACTAGGCTTAATCCATGAGGAAGAAACCAGCCTCTAGAGTTTAGGAGTAAGGTTTAAGTTTTAGATTGAGTTCAAGGGGTTAGTAAAAGCCATTAAGAGCAATTTATGCCAGCAGAAATGTGGGCTTGGAGGCTGATGGAAAATAGCCATCCCATTAAGGAAAGCCATTTTGCCATTAAGGAAACCATGAAATTTTCCTGTGGTTTCATCAGTTTTTCCTCCTTTCCTCCAGGTGGAACTCCCACTCTGCATGCATTCCGGCTGGCGTTGCTGCCTCTCGTCCTCACAGCGATGGCCGAACTGACGTGAGCTCTCCCGAGAGAAACCGAGAAGAAAGCAAAGACCAAGATCAAACCATACCAATGCACACACACCATGCATCTGCTCCAACCAAGCACACACACACACACACTTTCACACACACTCTGCCACACACTCTGCACACAGTCCAACAGATTGGGAAGGAGACCTGCTTTCGTATCTTCACCAGGGGGCACTATGGTTCCCAAATTCCCTTTTATTTTTTAAACTCGTGTAAAATTACGTGGAGAAGAAAAATATACTGATATTAATAATGACATCAAAGATAAAAAAAGAGACTTTTCGTTTTTTATTTTCCTGTTTTCACGCCTCGTCCCTTTTATCGTCGCTCAAGATGTCACGAGATCTCTTGTCGAGGGGACTTCTGAACTTTGGAGGTTTGGAGTGAACTTTCATCGGAAGAAGGGCGTCTTTCAATAACCGCTGCTCCACTGTTGCCATCCCGACACCACACCACCACCACCACCATGATGACTACGACAATATTCTAGCACAAACAGGACACACAAACACGCCTCTTTTTCTTTTTTGGACGCATACATTTTTGGGATCGTGTGTTTTTAGCATCGTACTTTTATTTTTCCCCTTCCCTCCATCGTCGTTAATGTTCCTCGAATGGCTCAAGGCTGGAATGTACAAAAAGACTAGAACAATTCACAAAAAAAAAAAAAAAGTCCCGTGAACTGGTGACATTTTAAAAATAAGTGACGACGGAAGACCCTCTTTTTAATGTATTTTGTGTACATCCTTGTAAATAACGAGAAGTATATTAAGAAAATTAAAATTCAAAGTTATAAAGCGGCGGGTGGAGGGGAAAGTGGGGGGGAAAGGTATTAAAAATCGAGACGAATGGCTTTATCGCTTATATTTGGTCATCCTCAAAGTAAACCATCATCATCAGCTTTTTAAAAAAAAAGTGGAATTAAAACGAGATCCCCTTCCCCCTTCTACCCCATCATCATCCGTCCATCCAGGGGAGCATTTCCCAAAAGCTTAGCTGCTAACTACGTTAACGTTAACTACGCCAACTGTTGCAGAAACTACGTTAGCAACCAACATAGCGTACTTTAGCAACTAACAAAGTGTTGCTAACGTAGTTAGCAATACGTTGGCAACTATGCTTTCGGGAAACGTACCCCAGTGTGGTACGTCCCGTCCCCCACCTCTTCACGATGTTGCCACGGTAACAACATTCGGAAGACGTCTGCCTAATCGCAAGGATGGCGTTTGGGGGATTTTGGACAAAGGGGGGGGTTGGGGAGGGAGTAGCTTGTGATGCATGTGACGTTTGATGGTCCTTCCTCCCTGCCCCCACACCCACTTTATTCGTCTCTCATTCTCGTCCGCCTCATCTTCTTTACTTGTCGCATAATCTTAAGTGAGCTGCATCATGTACAGTACGTAACTCTCCCTCGGCAGGTAACGCTCGGACCATGTGACCACCGTCTTTACCCGATCTCTGTCCTCCCCCCCCCAAAAAAAAAAAAAAATCCATTATCCGCCTCTTGAAGAGATGCTGAGTGTAAAACAGGGTTGTGGCATTTGTTTCATATCACCTGTATTAAAAGATGAAAACTGAGATGATCAGCTTGGCTTTGGTTGTGTGTGTATGTTTGTGTGAGCTAACAGTGGTTAAGAGGGACCTTGATTTTGGCAATATTTTTGGCATTCAAAATGTAAATTTGCAACAAAGCGTTCACGATTTTGCCCGCCACGTCTTAAACGTATCGCTAGGATACCTCGTGAAATGACAATACAGGTGATGGAGACGCGTTCCTCAACGTAACTTGAGTCAAGAACAGCAAAAACGCAGAAATAACATGCGCTCTAACACCGAGACAACTGAAATCTGTCGATCGCTGGCGAGAGTGTGGCATCCTATCCCAGCAGCATCCCAACGTATCGTACCACATACGTTTGCCTAAATATTTTTACAATTTTGTCGTATCGCTATCGTTATCTTAATCGAAAAGTCGTCGAACCATGAACGTTGCTAGGTGTATTTAAGGAGGCTTTAGTAACTGTTAATTGTGTAACTTTACCTACGTTTACTTAAGGGGAAGAAAAGATGATGTTGTAGTTGACTATTTTATTAATTTAGACAGCTACGATATGGATGTTAGCTATAGAAAATGCCAGCTAGCATGAAAAAAGGATAAGCTACGACTTGAACAGCAAACGATAAAATGTCAATGTAAATGTCAGTAGCTAGTTTTAATATCAATTCTGTCGTTAAATTCAAAAACTAAAAATAGGGTTTAAAAATGTCTTGTGTTTGGACAAAATCATCATGCCGTCCCAATTGATGTAACACTTTGCTCCAGACAATACTTTTTACTATTTTTGTGTTTTGCAATCATTAACAAATGATTGATACCCATAACTATAAAAATGTTAAATATCGCAGCAGACTGATAATCGGTCAACCCCTCCTATCAACATTAGTACATAATAGAACTTGTATTTGTATTTCTTTCAAAATATAGAGTTTTAGAGTGTAGAACAAAAATACCTCATGTGCACAATTCCAAATTGTGTCCGAATTCAACTGGATTGTTTTTAGGATATAAAATATAAGCAAGGTGCCAACAACGCACCTGACACTCGCTTTGAGACCAACACGGCCATGATCTGAAGGTGTGGTGCAAAGTCATTTGGTAGTTAAACAATGTGGGCACGAGATGGGAGAATAAACACTGCACCAACCACAACCTAACAAACATTTTTGTCATATTTTTCATCCAAACTGCCAGCAACTTGTGTTTTCTAATGTGGTTTTGAGAAATAGAATTTGCAAAAAAAATAATAACTTGCATTTTTCTAGCTAAAATGTAAAGAAGTTAGTGGCTCAAGACTTTTGCACAACAGTCCGAAAATGTTTTGATAAATGCAAAATTCAATTCTAACAGCAAATATTTACACCATTTTCTGAAGTGATGGCAAAAATTTCCACCGATTTCGACGAAATGTAACCTGATGGCGAAACCAGATTAAAATCTGTGCACCGTAAACCATAATATATACTACATTTTATGCATAAATATTTGGATACATTATTCCACAGTCAGAATTCATTTTAAAATAACCTAGCATCCTTTGCTGCCCGTTTTCATTCTTCCCATACGAAATTATCAGCACCTTTCAGCAGTTCCTGCATCCAAGAGAATGGACTTTAAATGCTAGACGGACACCAAAAGTCCTGCTAAATTCTCTCTTTCATAAAAATCCAGGTTTCCTCACACTTTTCTTTGCTTGCACACATCTATTTAAAGCCAGTGAGCCCTTGTGGTTGACTTCAGAGCTCCGGCCTGCTCCTAATTCCGCAGCAAAAAGTTCAAAAAGGCGAGAGCTGGACCGGCTTCAAAAAACAGACATTCCACTGCCTTCTGCAAAGACCTTCTGCCGAGAAGTCATTAGGGAAGCGTCATCTGTTGCCACCGTTACGCCGAATTCTGCGACCATCAGATTTTGTGACCTCCCCAGGGCTCCGTTTCACATTTTCCCTGATGGACAAAGCTTTTTTGCTTTGCAACTTTTACAAAGCAAAAAAGCGACTTACGTTAAAAAAACATTTACAGATTAGATTTTAGATTTTAGAACTCAGTATATGACTCCAGCGACAAAATGAAAAGCCTCAAGGATAAATTCTACTTCATGCAAAGCTAATAACGGAGACTTTATCGTTTTTATAATTTTATAATTTTATAATTCAGGTTTCTTTTCTGGGATAGAATATTAAAGGTAAAGTAACAACTATACATTATGTTAACACATTTTTTGTATCATTTTTGTACCACAAAAATGTATAAACAAATAATGAGTCAGTTTCCGATTTCTGATTTTACACTCATTTTACACCTATTTTTAATTTGAGCACAAAATGAGAAATCGGATATTGGCTCGTTTCAGTTTTAATTGGGAAATTGAATTAACAAATGATATACAGATTTCGAATGATGTCTTTTGAATGAAGCTCTTCAAATGTCTAATTAGAAAGCAGAAAAAATATCTACTCTAAACTGTGTATCGAGCCGGTGCAAAACAGCACCACCCTAAGGATACAAAATCTGATAAAAACTTTTTGTTCAATAAAAAGCTGCTTTTTTATGTGAACATTGGCAGAACTAGACTTTTATACTTGGGGCGGCCAGAGCGTGGCCAAGGCTATTTCAGGGAGTCCACAGACTGTGACAATGAATGTGTTTCTCGAAAAATCAATTACAATTGGAGCCTGTAATGTTGAAATATTTTCGTTAAGTACATCTTAAGCATGCGTAAGATAAGATTTGTATATATTACCATCTGTTTATGATTTACACTCTTTAAGCCAATGTCCAGTCGATTTAGGAAGCAAAGGATGTGTACAGTGTCTCTTGAAAATATTATACAGGTCGACTTACAATGGAGATGTGCTCCGATGACTCCATCATAACTTAAAAATAAGTCGAGACATACCACAGTACCAGCAGTCACTACCACTACTAGCACTGGGCTACAACTGGGCTTTAAAACACATTTAAAAATATGTGCTCTTACATTGAGCCATCGATCCCTAGCAAGAGTGAGGTATCTCACAAGGCAGGAGTAAAATATTATTACGATTTTGTCATATCGTTATCGCAAAATCGTAAGTCAAACCATCGCAACTCGGGGACCAACTACATTTAAAAGCATTAGACTTTGTACGCCTGTATCCACGATACCATTCTTGATTTCTACATCTTTCCAGACGTATATTTAAAGGGATTAACATCAAATCCTTAGTTAGGAGGGGAAGAAGGATCTAGGAGTTTATTAAAACAGCAAGCGTAAATCCCTGTCCAGTTTGGATTATGTCTCACCTAACCACATTCTCACTCCCATCCTGATGAGTTTGGGTTGCCTGGAGGAATTTGATGAGAAGATTCTTTAAGTGATCGTTGTGTCAGTTCGACTTGTCTTCTTCGTCCCCTCTTGTCAGAATCTGTTGCATTTCAGTTTTTTGCTTTCAGAATTGACGCCCCACGACGCAATCTTCACATCATTAATATTCACAGAAGATATTCAGACTCCCATGCTAATGGGAAATTGTTAGAAAGTGCTGGAAAAAGCGTGGTTTAGTGGCGTAATCGTTCTACCTGAATAACTGATTCAACTCAAACTGTTTAAAGAACTGGCACGCAAATCACCAGTTTATGCAATTTGTGCTAATCCCCAGAAGGTTTAGGATTTTGCAGCATCAGTTCTGTTAAAACCAGGAAACACAGGAAATCATATCAGTACTAGAGTTCCAGTTTGAGCATGTGTTTCTTTTTGTTATTGCAGACCAAATTTAGAAGAAAATGGAAGACGTAATACTGCCTTCAAGCAGAAAACGGTTATTTGCTGGTGCGGAGGTGATGGCCTAGTGGTAAGGATACTCGCCTCTGGACCAAGAGGTCATGGGTTTGAATACTGCCTCCAGCATTGCCATCAATGGGGAGCAAGACCCCTAACCCCAAATTGCTCCAGGGAGACCTGTCCCTGGAATTAGGAATTGTACGTCACTCAGGGTAGTTGGTAGCATAACAGTTAGGGAGTTGGAACTGTGATCAGAGGGCTGCTAGTTCAAGTGCCACACTGGTAAAGGTACCACTGAGCTAGTCACGTGTAAGGTACCATCCCCAAGCACTGCTCCCCGGGTGCTGCCAAAAAGCTGTCCACCGCTCCTTCGCGGATGGGTCAAAAGCAGAGGTTGTGGTGCATTGTGTGCTGTTCTGTGCTGTGGTGTGGCTTGTTCACAATGACAAATAATATAAAATTAACACTTGAGAAACAAAATAATACACTAGTATAAGTTATTCTCAAGTACTACACACCATCTGATAAACTTTCTTGCACTGCTTTGTTCATTCCAACTGGTTTATTTGTTTGCTAAATTAGTTACTTTTATTCCAGTCTTCTGTATGCATTATTAATTTTCCCTAGCCATGCAAATGTGAACAACAATACACAAAAAAAATATCATTTGGAGTGTGTTTTGTGTGAAGTGCATAAATGATTAATGCCATACAGGACCGCTTCGCTTGCTTTGGTACTTTTTCATATTGGCTATGACATTAACACAAACACACGGTGCCAAACACACCGTTCCCTCAACGGCCCCAAAACGCTCAGTTAGACACCCGATAGGCAGAGAGCTGGACCGGTCAGAACGGCTGAATTATTCAGTCCTGTGTGTGCTGTTGTTTCGGGTTTCTTTAAAGGCGGTAAATAGAGTTGAAACAAGAGCATGTAATGTATAAGTGCCTGATCGAATGTTGAGGCAATGCAAAATAATAAGAAACACAATTCATTTCACTTAATTTTCAGAATAAACCAAACCACTGAGAAGTTGTTTTTTAGCACGAAATGGGACATCGAAGAATGACAAAAACAAATGAACGAAAAAAATGATACATGGATTAGAGAGCAAATTGACAATTACACTTTACAAGGGTTTACCCAGGGTTAAGGGCCTTTGCTCAGGGGCCCAGGAATTTCAAAACATATAGTCAGGTGAAATTCTTTGTCTGCACTGACAATTAAAAGTGTGTGTCTGAAAAAGGTCAGACTAAATTAGCTGTCAGAACTGCAGTGTCATTTGAAATGATAAGAATAGCATATCTGGAAATAGTTTAAACAACCTTAAAATAACTTTATCTCATGTCAAAGTGACAAGTGGGGGAGATTAACTTTCTAATTCCCTGAGATGTTTTGATGTGTGAAGTGTATAGAAAGTGTGCTTCGAATAACAATGTATGATGTAATGTTTTTAGAGAATTATATCAAGCACCAGGCAAAGAGCTGCCAACACTTTTGACTGTGCAAACAGCTGCATCCTGTTCACTTGGCTCTCATATGTATTTAACCTCACGTATCAGCCGCCTCCGCCCTTAACGCAAATGCAAATCTTCAGAAAGCCACATGCTGGTTACAGTCAGGGCGTGTTCTTTACTTTTACAATTGCACGAACCTGTCTGCAAATATAAGATAACTCTATATCAACATCCCTCCTTGTTACACAGTCTTTCATGTGACGCATCCAACAGAAAATGTTTTTTGTTTGGAATAAAAAGAGAATGAAAAGCAAATTTGCAATTTAGTTGTACAGCAATTTTGTTAGGAACGTAAAACCACTTATTCTGCTGTTCAAGCCCCAGAATTACCGAGATATAATTTTCCAGCTCCGGTAAGCAGAGTAAACACGCAGATAGACCTCGTATCTACAGCTCCAGAGCTGTGGTTTTATAGAAATTGCCTTTGCTGGGCAGAACAATAGCCCCAGTCCCGCCCTGACGGTGTGCAGCATGCAAATTTTCTCCCCCGCAGGTATCAAGTTGCCGGTCTTTGTACGAGAAAGAGAAAGAGAGCCAGCAGTTCACCACTGTCCTCATCAGCAGGTTTTTGCTGAGATGCACTAAGGGATACAACGTTCCCGCGTAAATACCCGATATAGGAGTCGACCGGTGGACCTGCTAAACCAGAAATGCCAATAACAGATCTTCTGGGATTGCTCTTCGATATGCAGCTCCTGGCCAAGCTGACTCTGTCTGTGGCTGCCATTCTGCTCGTCTCCTGGGCTTACCGATTCTACAGCTCCAGGGCTCAAGACCAAACGCAAGCCGACGGCAAAATCCCTCCACCCGGGGGCACGGGCGAGGGTTTGGAAACTTGCAGCAACTGCAAAACGGTGTTGCGACCCCAAGATGAAACCACCAACAAGGAGTGTAATGGAGAGAGTCAGTCTAGACGATCCTCTGCGGATTCCCGGCTGGACATCCTTAAACTGGAGAAAAGTACTAATGTTGGGATTACACAGGAGCAGCAGGAAAGTGTCACTAGCAAGTCCAAGGTGTTTCCTACTACTGCAAAAAACTTTGGGATTCATGCAGATGAGGAGAAGAACGAAGTGACAAGCACAAAATCGGAATCGACTTTACAGCTGCCAGAAATGGCCGACGATCATGCGGAAAGTCTAAAAGGACAGCGTTCCCCGTGTCTGCTCAGGAAACTAGACGGTGGCGTCGAGGTGGGGAGGGAGCTCAGACAGGATTTGGGTCACCTAGGCGCCTTCTCCACCTTCCAGTCGAAGGCGGAGATCAAAATGGAAAACGCTGACCTAGTAGTGGAAGGGTTGGGAGATCGAAAGAACACAGGGGTACGTGGGAAGATTTATGATTACTATGTTGAGACATCATCACATTCCATTTCTGATCTAAGCCCCACCAATTCTCTGACTCCAACTTTCGGTCCTTATGAAGCTGGCAATTTGTTTGACAGTCAGTTCTCAGATTTGCCAGCACCCAGAACGCCGAGTCCCTTGCCTTCTTCCTCTTTAGTAATCAGAGATATAGAAATCCCTCATGAGTCCATTGGAGAGCCACTGTCCCCTACCAAATCTGAACCTGTAAGACTTCTCAGACACGGACTCATCCGCAAAGATAGTTACCTCGCCGCTGCCAAAGATTCAGAACTCCAGATTCCGTCCCCTAGTTCCATGACCTCTGAGGTGCCTATCAAAGGTGCCCTAAACTCAGACGACTCCCTTAAAGAAGTACTAGAAACTTCACAGGAGGAATCTTTTGATGAACCTCAAGTGCGGACAGTAGCTGGGGCCAAGTTTCTTCATTTCCCACTAGATAACATCGGAAGTTCTGAACTGGAGAGTTTAACAGGCAAGCTCGATTTGGGGAACTGCCTGGAGGCACTGATGCTTGCCAAGAAACACAGGCACAGTGCCCTCCAGCAGGCCGCTCTTAGAGTGATGTCTGACAACTACTTCCAGGTCCTACGAGATCCCTCACTCTATGGACAACTGATGGCAGGAGAGCGCGACCAGATCCGGAGAGAGCGAACAAGAGGCAGGAAGTGCCTAATGGTGGCAGACATGGAGTCACCAGATTGGAGCAGATGTTCCTCGCAGTCATCCGGGTCTGAAACCAACAAGCCGTGCAGCGGATTATATTTCTACGATGACTTCAAGGACACATGGCACCTCCAGTGCCTGATCCCTCAGGAAGTTTTATCTAAAGGTTGTGCCATGTGCACTCTGGACAACTATCTATTTGTGGCGGTTGGTTTCCAAGGAATAGTGCCCTCAAGGAAGGTGTTTTGTTACAACCCGGCCACCTCCATTTGGAGCGAAATCTGCCCGATGAATGAGGCCAGGCCTCACTGTAAACTCATTGCCCTGCAGGACCACGTCTATGCCATCGGAGGGGAGTGTCTCTGCACAGTGGAACGCTATGACCCTAGGACCAACAGATGGAGCTTTGTTGCACCACTGCCCAATGAGACATTTGCTGTTGCACACCGTGCCACAGCTTGTAATGGGGAACTGTTCGTCTCTGGGGGCACACTGAGGTACACACTACTGCGCTACAACCCCAAAACGGACACCTGGCGACAAAGCTTGATTGTGGGCAGCAAAGAGAGGACCACAGAAATGGTAGCAATCCGGAGTTTCCTCTACCGCTTTGATGTGAGCCCTTCCATGGGCATCAGTGTGTACCGCTACCATGTGGTGGCACGCCTCTGGTATGAGTGTTGCTCCAAACGGATGCCCCACTGCCCCGCCTTCCAGTGCGTGGCCATGGATGATGTTATTTACTGCGTCAGCCGGCAGTTCACCATGAGGTTTTTGGCTGACGAGGTGTCTCCGGGAT
>JAVGVS010000510.1:0-55000 GCA_032718565.1 Distichodus sexfasciatus | reverse complement strand
CTCTCACTCGCTTTCCCCCTCTCTCTCTCCACCTGTACAAACATGCTGTATGTGTACTAACATCCTGACCGTCTCCTGCTCCATCTCTCTCTCTCTCTCTCTCTCTCTCTCTTTCTTTCTCATCTCTGTCTTTTAATTTCTCTTTCTTTCACACACTCGCATCCTGCACATCCATGCACATTATCTCTCTCACAATGAGTAATACTTGAAAAAACAATTTTATATAAAGCAGATCATGGTACAGTGATGAACACTCAAGTCATCGTCCAGTTCAAAAACATGCACATAATGACATCTTTAAACTGATAAACACATAAAGATACTGTAATCAAACAGCAAAGTGCAATTCACATTTTCTCCTGCTCATTGTCTGGATTACGTTGCATGTTATTGGGCCGGGGGTCGTGGGGTGGAGTCGTTGTCAACGTCTTCGTGGTGATGAGGGGCGGCAGGGCGATGGCCCAGTTGCCGCGTCTGTGTTTGGCGTCTGTGTTGTTGCCGCGGGCGACGAGGCGTGGCGCTCTGGAGTGGCGAGGTTGGCAAAAAGCGCTGGTGGGATGCAGAGGGAACGCAGCTTTATACGCACTCTGCATGGGCAACGCCACCTGCTGCTGCTCCAAACGGCGCAACCGATCTGCCAGGCCGAAGTTTGTCGGGGGTCCTGCGTGTGCGTGTGTGTGTGCGTGCGTGTGTGTGAGGAAAAGAGAGAAGAAGAAGAGAAGGACTCAGCTGTTCTGCCCTGCAGTCATTAATTACCCCGCTGACAGATTTGGAACATTCTTCCTAATACTGTAACTTTTACTTACTGCTGCTTGCCACTGTGCACCAGTAACTCATCACCGCTATACACTCAATACTCAGATAATAAACTCAAATATAAATTCAATACTCAGACATACTGCAGATAAACTCGAATGGACAGATGAAAGAATTGAGGGTGTGGATGGTAGATGGATGGATGGATGGATGAATGCATGGATAAATGGAAAAATCGATGGATGGATGGATGGATAGGCAGATGGATGGATTGATGGATAGATAAATGGATGGATGGACAGACGGATGGATGGATGTATACATGGAGGAATGGATAAATCAATGGATGGATGGGTGGACAGGCAGATGGATGGATGGATAAATCAATGGATGGATGGATGGGTGGGTAGGCAGAGGGATGGATTGATAGATAGATAAATCGATGGATGGATGGGTGTATAGGCAGATGGATGGATGGATAAATCAATGGATGGATGGATGGGTGGGTAGGCAGATGGATGGATTGATAGATAGATAAATCGGTGGATGGATGGATGGATGGATGGGGGTATACACAGATAGATGGATGGATAAATGGATGGATGGATGGATGGGTGGGTAGGCAGATGGATGGGTGGATACACAGATGATAATATGGATGAATGGATAAATCAATGGATGGACAGGTGGATAGGCGGGTGAATGGATGGGTGTATAGGCAGATGGATGGATGGATAAATCAATGGATGGATGGATGGATGGATGGATGGATGGATGGATGGATGGGTGGGTAGGCAGAGGGATGGATTGATAGATGGATAAATCGATGGATGGATGGATAGGTGGATGGGATGTATACCCAGATGGATGGATAAATCAATGGATGGATGAATGGATGGATGGATAAATCGATGGATGGGTGAATAGGCAAATGGATGGGTGGATAGATGGATGGAAATGTGGATGAATGGACAAATCAATGGATGGACAGGTGGACAGGCGGGTAGATGGATGGGGTCAATGGATGGTGATAGATGCATGTTCACACTCTCGTTTACAGGCTGTCTCGTTTCTAGCTATTTATCTACATCCTGTAACTAATTAATATCTGACACTTTATTTTGCACTCTGGTTCACAGGTTGTCCAGCAGCATTACAGTCACACATTTCTCTCAGCCTGATTTTATTAACCAGTCAGCTTCCCTAGCGTCTGTTGTCTACAGTCATGCATATTGATGTTGCAAACGATCAACTCAAATCTGACAAAATGCTCCTACAGAATAACCCCAGAAGCGTATTTCCTGTATTTCTCATTATTCTAAGGTTTGTAACAGCTGAGTGATGGTTATTAGCTCCACTCCTGACCATCTGGAGCTCGGAGCCGGTGTAATATACCTGTTAGCGGGTGATCCGACCTCTCGGGTTCCCAGCCCACTTTATCCGTATGCCATTTTCGGAGGGCAGAGGGGTCCCGGCGACCGTAAGACTCGTCGTAGAGAGAGACCAGGTAGTGAGACTGGGGAGTTTCATGATGGCAGAGGATAAATCTGCTTGGGAGACCCTGGAGACGTGCAACAGTTTCAAAATCATAAAGTTTATTCTTTATATATATATATATAGATACATATAGTAAATGAAGCTCATCAGCATCCAATCTGGAAGGCGGTTATTAGATAAAAGTTAGACAAATTGACATACGGTCATCGATTTGTACCGCTTTCGTGATCCCCATTCAGAGGATAATGTTCCTTAATGAGACTCTTCCCTGGCCAGTTCTGAAATCGATGGTCAGCGGAATGAAATGTGAGAGCGTGAATGAGACGTTTAGAGGTGTGGGTGTGTGTTTGTGATAACTGTCATTAAGCGAAAGTGTTTGGACCTCGGCTCTGCGCAACGCCGTCCTCCTCACAAACACGTCCGGCCTGTGCTCCATCTGGGGCCTGAAGTCCAGTTGGTTGGTGCTGTTGGATGTTTTGCACTCCCTGGTGAACTGGTAGACAAACACACACACACACATACACATATAGAGGAACGTGTAAACTACCATTGCTGAAATCGTTCAATTGAATGCAAACGGAAAAGCCAAATACAAAATCCACAACATAGATGCAAAACCACAGAGGTGAAAGCCTGAATGGGACAGCAGTGGTTTATAAAGACATTTGAGGACAGAATTCTTTTGTTAGAAAACTGCAGCTGTATTTTGACTTTTACATCTATGTTATGGCTTTTGCATTAATGTGGTTGTTGCATTTGCGTTGTGTCTTGTACATTCACGTTGTGGCTTTGCATTTGCGTTGTGAAGGCTTTTGCCTTCACGTTTTGCTTTTGCACTCCTGTTGTGGCTTTTACATTTGTGTTGTAGCTTTTGCAATTGTGTTCTGACTTTTGCATCTATATTATAGCTTTTGCATTTTCGTCGTGACCTTTGCATTCATGTTGTGACCTTTGCATTTGCGTTGTGACTTCTGCATTTGCGTTGTGACTTTTGCATTTGCATTGTGACTTTTGCTTTTGCGTTGTGACTTTTGCATTTGCGTTATGGCTTTTGCATTTGTATTTTGACTTTTGCATTCATGTTGCAGCTTTTGAATTTTTGGTGTGGTGTTTGCATTTGCCTTGTGCGTGTTTCATTCATGTTGAGTCTTGTGCATTCATCTTGTGGCTTTTACATTTGTGTTGTAGCTTTTGCAATTGTGTTCTGACTTTTGCATCTATATTATAGCTTTTTGCATTTTCGTCGTGACCTTTGCATCCATGTTGTGGCTTTTATATTTGTGTTGTAGCTTTTGCCTTTTCATCGTGACCTTTGCGTTTATGTTGTGACTTTTGCATTTGCGTTGTGACTTTTGCATTTGCGTCATGGCTTTTGCATTTGTAGTTTAACCTTTGCATTCATGTTGCAGCTTTTGAATTTTTGGTGCGGTGTTTGCATTTGCCTTGTGTGTTTTGCATCCATGTTGAGTCTTGTGCATTCATCTTGTGGCTTTTGCATTGTGTTGTGCCTTGGGCATTTGTGTTGTAACTTTTGCCTTCGCATTTTGTTTTTGTATTCATGTTGCGCCTTTGGCATTTTCCCAGTGGTTTTGCATTTGCGCTGTTGCTTTTGCATTCGTGTTGTTTCTTTTGCAACTGTATTTAGATTTTTGCGTCTATGCCGTGGCTTTTGAATTTGTGTTTCGTTTTTGGATTCTTGTTGCAGCTTTTGTATTTTCGTTGTGGCTTTTGCATTCCTGTTGTGCCGTTTGCATTCCGTTAAACTGTAATTCTGTAAAGCCAACAGCATCGCTCAGCACACAAAGAGCGCATTCAGCAGTCGCATCGATCGGCCATGTTTTTCACCTTTGTCCGAGCAAGACGGCTGCGGCGTGCTGGCGCTGACGCTGTTAGTCCGATTTCCCCTCTTTTTTTCCCCCCGCTCCGAATCTGCTGAGCGCGCTGGAGCAGCTGACGCTAATCACTTTTGCATAGATCTGAGTATTGCCTAAAGAGCGCTTGGACTGCAGCCATTGCAAACTCCTACATCTTTAGACACAGGGGCAGCATTGGCAGCAGTTAACACTGACCTGGAATAAATGGAGTTTAAATAGTGTTAAAGGTCTTATTCAGCTTTAGAGAGGGAAGAGAACAGGCTGTGTTCCTGCTTTTAATCAGAAATCAGAATCAGTTTTAAGGTCCGGTAAGGTCACACACTGCAAAAAATAAAATCTTAACAAGCCAGAAAATCTTAAAAAGAAAAAATAGATCTTGTTTTTTTTTTATTCTAAGAATAACTGACTTGACTAGACTTGTATGTGTAAGATAAATAATCTAATTTTAAGAAACGTTGGCTAAAATTATCTTTTTAAGAAAAAATGATTGATTATAAGAACTTCTTAAAATGAAATAAGAAATTTAATTAAGAGAACAGAAAGGTTCTCATGCTCTCCACTACGAGTTAAAAACATTCATGACAACTTTGCTTATTTTAATAATATTAAAGCTAAAAACATGGAAAAATGGAAAGATTTTTTTTTCTTGTTTTAGGAGTCCTAGGAGTCCCACTATATTAGCAGATAATTTTGCTTGATTCTGGTACCTTTTTTTCTTATTATCCCTTCCTTTTTCTGACACTGATTTGATGCTTGCTGCAAAGTTATAGAAATATGATAATAAATATTAAAATAGGTCAACTTACACTGCCACTCAAAACAGATTTTCTTTAAGACGGGCAGACCAATTGTATTGATGGTGTTTTTATAGATGTTTATAGCTGTTGACCCAACAACTATCTACTGCAGATTTGATTTTTGTGAAAGAAAAACATATTTAAAAAACGCTCAAAAAATTTAAAAACTTAGTAGTCGACTATCATTAATTTCCAATTGAATTTAAGTTGCAATGTAAAGGCAAAAACCAAGCACACGTATGCAAAAGTGTAGGAAAAAGCCACAATGTGAATTTAGTTTGCATGCTCTACCCGTGTTCGTGTGGGTTTCCTCCGGGTGCTCCAGTTTCCTCCCACAGTCCAAAGGCATGCAATGTCGGTTCATATAGCCACAGCATGAATGCAAAAGCCACAACACGAATACAAAAAAGCTACAACGCAAATGCAAAAGCCAAAACGCAAAAGCGAAAGCCACAACATGAACACAAAAGCATCAACGCAAATGCAAAAGCTACAACGCAATGGCAAAAACCTCAATGCAAATGCAAGAGAAATTAAAGACATTCCAGTTCCACAGGTTTTTTTGTTTTATCAATGTAAAAAAGCAAATAATGCCGATTTTTTTTCAATCATTTATTTTAACAGAAAGGTCTGTTCAGTGTTTTGAGATGATACCTGCAGTCTCTCCTCTGCCCAGTTCCCAACAAGAACTCTGTTGGAGTATTTCTGCTCCACCCTCCAGCCCGGCTGCCTCCATTTGTTGTAAGTGGCGTCTTTTTCGTGAATGATGAACATCTTCGGGCCTCGTACTCAATACTTGAGAAGTTACATGAGCTGCAACATGGTTAAACTGCAAGAAAGAGTAAAACAATGCAGGTGTTCAGTCTGACCTGAGGGCAGCTTTGGGGGAGAGGGAAGGAGTGAGAGTCTCGTTACCATGGACACAGCAAACATTCAGCACAGGAACACGTGAAGCCGTTGAAATGTGAAGAAGCATAGCAGGGGAGTAAAGTTACGCAAGTGGATAATAAGACACTCGTCTTGTTACTGTAGATCAAAAGAAAAATAATGTGAGTTCAACCAAGGAGACCATTCAGTTATAGATTGACAAGTTTTTATTTGGCAAAAACAAGCTGTCTTTAGTGTGTATGTGATAAGTTTTGGAGGAAGCCCGTCGCTTGGTTGTTGGTTCCCTCGTCTCTGTAGCCGGCAAATCTGACTGGGAGACCAGGCAGGAAGGCGAAGGAGCCTGACCCGGACCAAGACGAGAAGCCGAAGGCTGTAATGGCAGAGACGAAGGGCAGGTTACTGCCTATATCCAGAACTAGGAGTCATGCGATTGGACGTTCCGACGTTCTCCTTGTTTGAACTTACGTATTCACTTTCATTTCAAGATAACAATAAAAGAAATGCCTTTTGCATTAATGTGACCTTTGCATTTGTGTTGAGGCTTTAGCAATTGCAATTGCATTCATGATTATTTCCTTCATATTTTGTGCTTTTGCATTTCTGTTGTAGCTTTTATATTTATCTTTGACTTTTGCAATTGTATTCTGAGTTTTGTGTTTGCATTATGGCTTTTGCATTTGTGTTGTGGCTTTTGCATTCATGTCATGACTTTTACGCTTGCATTGCAGCTTTTGCATTCATGTCGTGGCTTTTGCATTTGTGTTGGTTTTGCATTTGCGTTGGCTTTGCCTTTGCGTTGTGGCGTTTGCATTTGCGTTATGTCTTTTGCATTCCTGTTATCACTTTTCTGGTTACGTTGCAGCTTTTGCATTCATGTTGTGGCTTTTGCATTTGTGTTGTGCAAATTTGTTGTCCTCTATTGACTCTCGAAAGTTGTTTATTTACTTGTGTGATCGTGACATATTTTTACATAACATTGACATAAACGTTGCTATCTTGAGATTGTGTTCTTTTTCTGGTGATTTTGCCATAACAAAATCATTTTCTCTAGAAATCTCCACAAAACAAAAAGTAACTCATGATCGCAAAGTAACTTATGTGTCTCGTTATGGCAAGATTACATCAACAATTACTTGAGATTTCAACGTCATTTTCTCAAAATCAAGTAATTTTTTTCTTGTGATTTTACAAACATATTTTTACCCATGGTTTTGCAAAAGATTTATCTTTCTTGATTTATCTATCTTGGCAATACATCAGCACTGTGAATGAAGGAATCTAATTTACTTAGATCATGGACTGTCACTGTGAAGTGAAAATAGCAGTGTGTCTATCAGTGCTGGAAAATTATCGCTCATTTCAGCATCTGTTACTTGAAATGGAGGCTCAGATTTACCAGCAGGGAAAGATAAATGATAAATGTGAGATTCACAGCAGAAAGTTTGAAAAAATGAATTTTAATGAAAAGTAAAATAAATGAAAAATACCATTTTGTGAGGATTATTCCACATGGACACAAATCTTTTGAAAGAGATATAACATTTTTACTAATAACAGACACTTAGTTACATGGTTTTCCCACTCATCCATTTCCATTTGTAAAAAATTCCACATTTTGTAAATGTCAATATGACATTTTACAAAATTACATTTGGTTTGGTACATTTGGTTATTGTAACATAAAAGTGATGAACGCTGGGGGACTCCCTGTGAATTTTTGGGTCTGATCGCCAGTAGGGTTAAAACATGTATCATCTAAAATTTTAGCACTTTCAAAAGATTTCCAGCTAAAAAAATCTGCAATTTTCATTTTAAAAAAATCCTTTGGTGTGTCATATAGGTCAAAAAATTCCGGATCAGGTTTCTTGTCGTCAAAAACTGACCGTTGACCAAAGTAAGAACATATACGACATTAAATCCAAATTCTCTAGCATTAATCCTCAAAACTTCTTAATAAATCTCACGATTTCATCCATGGCTTTGTGCGCGGAAGGAAACTCCAGCTTCCCCTGATCGAAGAAGCTCACGATGCCATGGAAACCGTCGGCGACGTGGTGCCAGGTAACGTCCACGCCCAGCTCCTTCAGCCTCTTCTGGTAGAGAATGCCGTCATCCCTCAGCACGTCGTACTGGCAGGTCAGCAGGAAGGTGGGCGGTGTGTGGCGGAGATCCTCGTCCTCGGCCAGCAGGGGCGAGAATTCGGGCAGGAGACTGTCTTTCACCAGGTGGTATACCTCTCCGTCATGGGCAAGGAGCTCCCTATTGGCACTGGCATCTCCACTCTTCCCTCGGAACTCGGGTGGCAAGTTGGAGGGGTCCAGCCACTTCCGGTAACTCTGCATCAACTCAGCCGGCACATGCCGCCCTTCCAAAATGTCCTGGCTCACCGACATGTCGCCGTTGAGGTACTGCAGGTAGTAGAAGATGGTGCGATCCCGGAACAGAACTGGCACGGCTTGGTTCTGCTCGTAGGAGGGCAGTTGGAAGTCAACCATCTGCAGGGCAGGGTAAATCAGCACCAGGGCGCACGGAGACGCAGGCAGACCTCCGTCCCGAGATTTGGACAGTCTGTGGCTGAGGGCAGCTGTTAGGTTGCCCCCGGCGCTGTCACCGCCCATCGCCACTCGGTGGGGATCCACCGCAAAGTCGGACTCGGCCACCGAGAGGAAGTGGCGGGTGGCGGCCTCGCAGTCGTCCAGGTGGGCCGGGAACCTGTGCTCGGGAGCCAGTCTGTAGCTGGTAGGGGGAGAATTTGGGTTTATAACAATGTTTTAAAACGATTAAAATAAATATTCTGGAGGTGGAATTCTTACCAAACAGACACGACTGTGGTGTCGCTCTCTTTCGCGATGTGCCGGCAAATGTTTTCATACATGTCTAAGTAAAAATGGTCATAAGAAAATTGGCAGTTGTTAGCATGCAGACTGGGACTAAGACTAAACTGGGGTGCAGTTCCCAAAAGCATTGTTGCTAACTATTTTAGCAACTAACATAGTGTACATTAGCAACTAACATAGTGTACATTAGCAACTAACATAGTGTACATTAGCAACTAACATAGTTTACACTAGCTATTATAAAGTGTATATTAGCAACTAACATAGTGTACATTAGCAACTAACATGGTGTACATTAGCAACTAACATAGTGTATGTTAGCAACTAACAGAGTATATTAGCAACAAACAAAGTGCACATTAGCAACTAACATAGTGTACGTTAGCAACTAACAGTGTACGTTAGCAACTAACATACTGTACATTAGCTATACTAAAGTGTACATTAGCAACTAACAGTGTACATTAGCAACTAACATAGTGTACATTAGCAACTAGCATAGCATACATTAGCAACTAACAGTGTACATTAGCAACTAACATTGTGTACATTAGCAACTAACATAGTGTACGTTAGCAACTAACATAGTGAACGTTAGCAACTAACATTGTGTACATTAGCAACTAACATAGTGTACGTTAGCAACTAACATAGTGTACGTTAGCAACTAACATAGTGTACGTTAGCAACTAACATAGTGTATGTTAGCAACTAACAGAGTACATTAGCAACAAACATACTGCACATTAGCAACTAACATTGTGTACATTAGCAACTAACATAGTGTACATTAGCAACTAACATAGTGTACATTGGCAACTAACATTGTGTACATTAGCAACTAACATAGTGTACATTAGCTATACTAAAGTGTACATTAGCAACTAACAGTGTACATTAGCAACTAACAGTGTACATTAGCAACTAGCATAGCATACATTAGCAACTAACAGTGTACATTAGCAACTAACATAGTGTACATTAGCAACTAACATAGTGTACATTGGCAACTAACATTGTGTACATTAGCAACTAACATTGTGTACATTAGCAACTAACATAGTGTACATTAGCAACTAACATAATTTTGCTAACATAGTTAGCAGTATGTTATGAACTATGCTTTTGGGAAACACACACCTGGTCTGACTGATTAACTGCAGGCCATACCTAAGCTCCCAAAGATCCATCCTCCTCCGTGGAAGTACACCAGCCCCCTCCTCTTCTTATCCGAAACGGCGGTGGACTCGTAAACCCTCACTGGAACCCCGGAGAAGGTCAGGTCCTTAATGCGCAGGCCAGCGGGAGGAGGACGCTTGCGGCCGATAATGCAACCCTGACACCATCGAACAAAACCCACCTGACTGCACAAGCCCAGTCGCTCCAAAATACGACCCTACGGACGGATTCGGCAGAGAAAATGAAGACCGTTAAAACGGAGGTAAGTATATGAACTTGTAGCTAGTGTTAGTGTCAGTAAGAAACCAGTTAGATTAGGTGATAATTAGCGCTGCCACCTCACAGCGAGAAGGTCCTGGGTTCGATTCCCGGGTCAGCCGTAGGACCTTTCTGGGGTCTCCCTGTTTTCGTGTGGGGTTCCGCCAGGGGCTTGGTTTTCTCTCACAGTCCAAAAACATGCAATATAGGTCAATGGGCGACTCTGAATTGTCCCTGTAAAGAGTTACTGTGTGATTGTGTGTGCCCTGCGGTGTGTTGGCGTCTGCCCAGGGTTGTCCCCCGACTTGCGCCCGTAGTTCCTGGGATAGGCTCCGATCTTCCTTGCGACCCCAGTTGGGATTAAGCAGTTTGGATAATGAATGAATGAATGAATGAATGAAAGTTTGCCATCGTC
This sequence comes from Distichodus sexfasciatus, assembly GCA_032718565.1. Lineage (NCBI taxonomy): Eukaryota > Metazoa > Chordata > Actinopteri > Characiformes > Distichodontidae > Distichodus > Distichodus sexfasciatus. The sequence goes on along the minus strand of JAVGVS010000510.1, from coordinate 44,499 downwards.
AGCCACTAGTGGCACATTTTCTGGCAAAATTGACAAATTGCCACTAGTTGTAAATGTATTTGCCAGTGATTTGCCAAAACAATTTGCCAGTAACAACAAACTTGTAGTGAACTTTTGGTGATGAGTTTGCAGGTGAATAAGTGTGCCACAAAATTCCACCACAAGTTTGCCACAAATTTGCATGTGAAAATATGACCTTGCTGCAAACGTGCAGCAACGTTGCCAAAGGGTTAATGGCAACTGTTTGCCAGAAGCCTAATTTGTTTTGTAAGGGCCTTTCTGTGCCTTCGCACTCTGGCAGGAGGAGGTGTGTCCAAACTTTGAACTGCTAGTACAAGCCTGGACAAAGTTATTATAAAGTCATTGCTGACCAAAGTTCAACAGCTTCTGGGGGATTCAAAGTGCAATGTGTAAACACTCAGATCTTTACACACTGAAAAGTCTGTTAACGCCCTTGTGCAAGATTAATGACAGATAGCGTTGTAAAGTGCCTCTCAAATTAATATCACCAGCCTGTTAAACTTTATTATACCAGAGTTCATGAAAAGATGACGCAGCAAAGTAAAAACCCAAATTTTTGTGTAGGACAAAAACTAACTCAGATGGACTTTGTGTCAAGCCTCAAATCCTGTACATCCTGATTTCGCAAAAGTCTTCAGCTAACAATCATTCCTTTATATTTTGCTTACAAAGATTACAGGCTTTCTTGTGTTTTTTAATGTAATCTTGTGGAATAGTGTTTGCATAAATGTTTGCACATATTGCAATAAATTACTGTCTAATTTTCCTAGCTCATAACTTTGCAGAGTTTGCATTTACATATTTGTATTTTAATTGTTGAAAAAATCCTACTTGTTCCTGTTGCATTTATAAGAATTTATGAATGAACTTGAATTATTTCTCCAACGTCAATTTTACTTTGTATTTTTAAACTTTTCAGCACTTTAGCAAAAGCTAATAGATGCAAATGTATATCTGAGAAAAAATGTTCCAGGTTTGCACAAAGGTTTAACCACTTTTTTTAAACTAAACTTTATGCATCATGCCTGATATCATGCACGAACCTAACTTTACATTTTTGTCTAAAAATGGTTTGAATGCTATCAGACGCAAATGTCTTTCTGAGAAACGTGATCAATTTGTTTTGCACAAAAGTTGGACAAGTTTGCTTTTTGTGAGCATAGAAGGAAGCTAACTTTGAACATGCAAAATGTCTAAAAACATACTTCATGCATCATGCATGAATTGTGCATTAACTTTAATCTACATTTTTATGAAGAAACTTTTTTGAGCACTAACAAAACCTGTTAGATGCAAATATTTTTCTGAGAAACGGGTTCGCATAAAAGTTTTGACCGATTTTACAGTTATAACTATCTAAAAATGCAAGATATACACATGCAAAATGCCTAGATTTAGCATGAATCATGCATAAAATTTAGCATTTTTGACTGCAAAACGTTTTGAGCACTTTAGCAAAATCTGTTGGACGCAAATGCCAAGTTTGCCCTGTGGATATAGAAATAAAGCAAATTTTGCACATGCAAAATGTCTAAAACTTGTCTAAATTCATTTTTTGGCAATCCCATATCTATGTAGCAAGACTGCAACGACTCACCAAAACTGCTGTTCCTACGAGAAAGCAGTGAACTGCGTGTAGTTTTCTAGGATTAGTAACTCCCGGAGGGATTTCTGAGTTCATTAGCTCGGAATACACCAAGCCAATTAGCAGCAAACAGAAGGCCGCAACCAGTGCAGCAAATCCAACGATCAAAATCGCAGTTCCAGCGTACATGGCTGTTGCCTCGGGCGCTCAGAGCGTCGCACTGACGAGTTACAGGACTCACTCCTCCCTCTTTTAAAGAGGCGGGATGTTTATCACTCTTTCAACACAGTGCCTGAGCTGGCTCTCCTCCACATGACCTTCAACAAGAAATGAACAGACAAGAAAAGCTGAGTTACTGCACATAGATTCAAAATGTATCTGTTGGATTGTCTAAGCACTAGTGTTAGGGTTAGGGTTACTTTGGTGTGTACTGTATGTACATTCTTAGAAAAGATGGGTTAAAATGGACACAAACCCTTTCCAACACAATTTGATTCATATTTCGCCCACCATATATCTTGTAAAATCCTACAAATGTAAAAACAACAAATATTTGATATGAAAATAACATTGTTTGTGATAATTGCATTTCGCAAGTTGTAGTTACACATTTAGCTATTTTTAAACTTCATCAGCGAACAATAAAATGTTGATTTAAGACCAAATGTAACAATAATTATCTGTATCTAATTTTTGAGTTTGTAAAGGTATTATAGTGCCACATGACATACTGTAGAAAAAGTTATCAATGAAAAGTTTTTAAAAGTGATTACCAAAAGTTTGGAAAACAAGACTTCATTTATTAGAGTGTGTAAGTTTATACTAAACCGGCCTGTAAATGTAATTAGCTTCTAAAAGTACAACTTATCTTTAAACTTTAACTTTAAATATAAATTTCAGTGAGTATGAATATAGCACACAAAAATTTCTACAAATTTTGCTCTTTTTAATAGTAAAAAAAAAATTCAGCGAGTGATTTTATTGATTCTTATTTATAATTTGTTTGTTAACCATTTTTCACTATATTTTTTAAAGACTCTGTTAAGGCTGAAATATACTTGTTGTTAACTACGTACGTATGTACGTACGTACAGCTGCGATCCATATCCTGCGTTCTTTGTGTCGGTTTTTGTGCACGTAATCATAAATTAACGGAACGTATTCGGAGATGCAATACCTACGTAATTCATAGGGGGCAGTGTTGCGAGATCTGCACTCAAAAGTCAAGATGTTGACGTTTGAGGACGTGTTGATTGAGCAAGTCCGCAATTATCCTCATTTATGTGACGTGATGGCACCTCTTCACAATGACAAAAATAGCATGTAGTAATAATGCTTCTTCGACTGAAGACATGTTTGTTCGGAATAACAGATGACGATTTTAAGATACAGGTATTTATTCATTTATTAGGTTTGCGACCTCGACACTGACCCCTGGCGGTAAGGAGTACGCACTACAGATTACGACACACAGTACGGACCTACGTATATCAGCACAAACGTTCACAACGCAACTGTGTGCGGATACGCATACATAGATCACAGCAAGTATATTTCAGCCTTTAGCTGTCTGTACTTTTTGCACTAAGAACGACATGAAAAATACTCAGAACTAAACATAAGCGTAAAGTTTTTTGTTGCAATATTTGCTCTCGTATATTTTCATTTTTACAGTAGGCATGTATCGAAAATTTCGGTTATTGATGAGTAACAATCAGCATCAGCTCTGACAAAAGCCATTTTGCTCGATCCCTAGTTCAGACATAATTTTTGATAGTTAAAACATTTTTTACTAATGCTAACCCTAACCCTAATACAGTCACCTAAATGTGTAATTTAGTTTATACTTTCATGCAAAACACAATGTTTCTCACAAAACACAAAGCAGTAAAAATTCAATATACTTGACATTTATAGCCACTTTTAACAATTCCGCTGTAAAGTTGTAATTATTAAAGCTGCTTCATTTGTTTTGGTGCAGTTTTGTGTGAACTGCAATATAACATATACTTTTGCGGTACAATATTGCAAAGTTGCGAAGCTAAATAGCTGTATATGTAAATATTCCTACATAGAAAAAGGGAGGAAAAATGGTAATATACTCCGTCCCGGATTCAACACAAATCTGAAGTTTCACTCTTGATCTGTAGATGGCAGTGACATGCTGATGAAAGAAAGAACTCTGGCGCATAACACACACACACACACACAAACACATACACACTTTCTATGTGAGGTACTTCCATTATGACTAGGTGTAAATAACACTACAGCTAGGCCTAACCCTAACCACACTAATCAAAAGTAATTTTTTTCCTCTTTTAGTTTCCCAAATAAAACCGAGAATTTTTAAAATAATTATCCTCATGGGGACCGGTCCCCACAAAACCATAAACATTTACCAATCATAGTACAAACATACACACATAAAGAGAAGGAAACGTATCAACCTGTGAGTTACACAGTCAATGTTATATGTGAACATAGACATTGACATTTACATTTCAGTTTTGAATTAAACAGAATCCCACAGACTTTTGACACTACAACCAAGAAAGACATTTGTCTCCCCTGTATCCCTCATTCCATCCTCATTCCTTATTCCAGTGACTGCATAATCCGAGGCCGAACTCGTTTTTACACAAATTTTTTCCGCCGTTCCACAACTTCTTCTCTCATTTTCCCATAGAGGCTCTGGGCCATTACTAAGGAGCTCAGACTCGCACAAAGCAGCCATTGTAAAGCACTTTCTCGGCCCATTCCAGTTCGAAACGCCGCCTTCACCCCCCCTTCCCCCATTCCAACCCCCTCCATCCCATTTCACTTCACTTCACTTTCTTTAAACACCCCCCCTCACTAAAAAGAAGAAGCTGGAGCCAAAATCCACTGAGTGGAATCTGCACTCCGGCTCCTGGATTTACATTTACAAAGCTCTCGGTGTTCCAGGGCCAAAGTGGCGAGAGGAAATCGCTTTTTGGCCCAGACTTTTGGGAAAGTTAAATGCTAATTTTTCAATCTAATTCAAGATGTATAACGTTTTTGGACTAATTTCTTGAACATGGATTAAGCCTAGTTTTGGACTAAATTGCAGTATCAATGATGATTTGATTCAAAACTAGAATCTCAAAGCTAGTCTAGGCTTAATCTTAATGCTAGCCTGGGTCTTAATGGTCCACAGTGCTTAATACTGTTGGGGAAGCTACTTTGGTAGACTTTCAAGCTACAAACTACTTCTTAATAAATGTACGTAAGCTACGTATGTAAGCCAAGTTCCTGTTTGAATATGGTAGTTAGCTATGCTATACATTACAGAGAAAAAGTAGCTAACTACATCCAATTAATATTTGTGATGTAGGATACGCTTAATATGAAAATCTTTATTTTTAACATCGTAACATAAGATCACAATAAGGTTTCAAATGACATTTTGGAGATTGCGATTATCGGTTAGCTTTCATTTCATCCATAATACTTAATATTTGTGCTGTATAATGTTTTTGGGCTGGTTTCTTGAACATGGATTCAGCCTAGTTTTGGACTAAATTGCAGTACCAATGATCCCTCAAAGATAGTCTAGGCTTAATCTTAATTATAGTATTGGTCTTAATGGTCCACAGTGCTTAACAGTGTTGGAGAAGCTACTTTGGTAGCCGTTCAAGCCACAAACTACCACTTATTAAATGTTTTTAAGCTATTTATGAACGCAGAGTTCCTGTTTTAATATAGTTTTTAGATATGCTATGAGTTATAGGAAAAAGTAGCTAACTACATCCAGTAATACTTAATATTTGTGATGTAGGACACTCTTAATATGAAAATCTTTATTTTTTAACAATGGAACATCAGTTCACAATAAGGTTTTAAATGACATTTTGGACATTTCGATTTTCGGCTTGTTTAATTACACTCAAAAGTGTAATTCCTGTCCGTTTCATCTTTTCAGGTCTAGTTACCCGGACAACAATTCAAAGCTCAAAGCTAGTGGAGGCTTAATCTGGGAAATTGGCCCTAACAGTGTCAGGGAAGCTACTTTGATAGTCTTTCAAGCTCCAAACTGACTACTACTTACTAAATGTACCAAGGAACCAGCCCAATATGTTACCTTCTTATCGCTTCATTACCTAAGCTCCCCAAAATGTCCTGCTTACTAGCATTTTCCGCAACATGGTGAACATTTAAGTTAGTCACCTTGTGGAAATGAACACAGCCTGTGTGCTTTTGCAGTAAGTTTACATATGAGTCAGGCTAAAAACATTTGAGTTATACTGCAGCTAAACAACCTACAGACATGTGCTTAGTTTTACTGTGTCAACTTGTTAAGTAAACCAGGCCAGATGAAGGTCACGTTACAGACTTTCAAACTGAGGTCCTAAACGCAATTTATACACATGTAAAAATACATGAATTGACAATATTTGGATATATAAAGTAGGTATACAACCCTATTTTTATATAGTGTACTCGAGACCGGTCTCGGGATCACTTAAAAGTCTCGGTCTTGTCATAGACCCGGACAAAGAGGACTCAGGATTTTATTTTGAGACCAGCCGAGACCACAACTCCGATAACAACCGATGCAGGCATTTTGTGTTGTTTATTAATTAAAGTTTTAATAACTCAGAATCACTTTAACTTACAGAAACCACACACATACCGTCTGAATCACAAGATTTTAAACGTACCCCCATTATATTCCTTTCTCTGTATGTGAAATTATTAATTCTGTGCACCAAAACTGAACGTAAAAAGGCATTATTCACGATATAAACACGTGTTAGTGCCTGCGACTCTCATGTGGAATGCCATCACAACAAAAATGTAATTCTCTTCCAGAAAGGCCAAAATCAAGATCAACTCATTTTAAAGGCCAAAAGTCGGCTAAAAATGACCTAAAACTGTAGTATCTCTTCATTTTTAATTGATCAGAAATTATATTTTCCATTTTATAATGTTAGAGAGTAATCATTCATTTATTCATTCATTTTCCGATCTGCTGAATCCCAATCAATGTCATGTCGTGTAAGACGTGCATTGGTCCGGTCTCGGTCTCAACTCGGTCTCGGCCCTTCAGAGTCTTGCTCTTGTCTCGACACACTCTGGTCTTGGTCTTATCTCGGTCTCGGTTTACCTGGTCTTGTTTCCAACTCTAGCAGGTGCAAGGTATTGTGACAATGTTATGGGGTTTCTAAAACTAAGGATAACATTGTGAAGATCAGCAGGAAATAAAAATTTCATAAGAGCTTCATAAGGAAAATATGAAATTATTTACCGAAATTGAGCAAGTTCCAGCCAGTTGTTAACAGTTCATCACTTGAGAAATTAAAATTTTAAGCTTTGAGATGCTTTAAAATCTTTTTGCCACTGAACTTTTGATCCACCAACCCAAGTCGTGTTTTTACCAACTGAGAATAACAGGCTTTAACATCTTAAATTCTAAGATTTACACATGCATGCTAGTCTATTGAGGGTTCCATTCAAGTCCAAAATTACAAGTTAGATTCAAGTTAAATTACAAGATTTCACAGAGGACACTGAAACTCTAAGATCATGGTTCATTCTAAAACTTCAAGGTTTCCTAAATACACCTTGCTAACATAAATGGTTCCATGAGGAAACCTTTAATTATTATACATGGAACCTACCAATTATACAGAAGAGTCTTTGCAGTGGGGAAAAGCTGTAAACGGTCTTTGTGGCTCATCCATCTACTAAAAACATCTTTATTCTTTATCAGTTCTTTATTCTGAGTATATGTGATTCTTTACTAACAGACAACACAAGTCTGCTTAAGCGCAAACCCTGTAACACATTTTAAAACCCTTTTAGAAATCTTAAAGCAAAGCTTGGTCTAGCAAGTGGTCGTCTTGTTGAGGAGGTTCATAAACATCGTTATTTATTTCAAAACTGACCGATAAACAAGTAAACAGAAGGTACAGATTAACAGACACATATTACCTTTAGTTCAAAATGAAACTGCTGAGTTGCAGTAGCCTGGTGCAGTAGAAAGAGGCGAAGTGTGACATGACCAAAATAAATGAGATGAATGGATGGATGGACAACAAAACACAGACAAATAGATTTTAAAAAAAATGAAGAAAATGAAAGAAAGAAAAAAAGGGAGAGGGACAAATACAGACACAAAGACAAAAAGAGATGGTGAAAGAAAGGGAAAAGAAAAGGGTGAAAGAGATGGTGAAAGAAAGGGAAAAAGAAAGAGATGGAGGGGGAGAGAGAAACAGTAAGAGGGGGTTAAAGAGAGAGAGAGAGAGAGAGAGATTTTTCCATTTCTTTTTCAATTGATTCGCATACTTTTACCCGTCAAGCTGATCATCACATCTTAAAATGTGGACTTATGAGCGTCTTAAGATGAATTCTGGAGCCGTTTAAGTTCTGATTTGGAGCAAATATCCATCATGGAGCTGTGCGGAGTTTGGAGTGTGTGCTGTTGGTCCCAGCAGAGGACGCGGCCGGTGGGAGGAGACACGGGCGGCGGAAAACAACCAGTCACAGCACACCGGGGCAAAAAGAGATCACCCTCAAAGCTGTCAATCAGGATTAATAGTGGCTTTAAAAGCCCTATCAGACGCGGGACAGCGAGTCAGAGTCAGATCGGGACGAGACCCGAAGTGCCACCGTTATTACGCAGCAGCCAAAGGCGCAAAAAAGTGCGCAAGAAGCGTTTCTCGCAGGTCACGGTGCTCCAGCTGACCCTGCAGACTTTTATTTTTTATTCCAACCATGTATACATAAAATGTACACCTTCAAGCCCCGGCGTAAGGTGTAGGAATGACAAATTTGGATACACTGTGAAATTTTTTGTTTCACCCAAGCGGAGGAGCAGCGGTGTTTTTCGGGTGGAGTATCCGGGCTTCGAGGCGACTTTCTCGGGGAGCTCCGGTCTGAAGCAACCACTGGTTTGGTACTTTTTCTCCCGGCTCGCCATGGATCTGAAGTCGGGGTTGAAGGTGGTGCTTTTGCCCCTGCAGATCCTCTACTACACGCTTATAGCCGGGGTGCGTTTGTTCCTGCCGAAGAGCCGCAGAGATCTGTCCGGGGACGTGGTGCTGATCACCGGCGGGGGACGCGGCATCGGCCGCCACCTCGCCCGGGAGTTCGCCATGCGCGGAGCCAAGAAGGTAAATAAATATTATCATTATTAATCTTATGATTATACTTAAAGTCTAAAATAAGCAATGGAATCATACAGTGATAACCTCAGCAGCAGCAGCAAATAATAATAATAATAATAATAATAATAATAATAATAATAATTAATAATAATGTGGCTTTCTTTGACATTCCTCCAGTAAGCGTCATGATGGAGTCTAAGAAATGTGTATATGGGGGACTTGAATTAAAATATTAATCTTAGGAAGGTATTAAATTGATAATATGCTTGATCATTTCATGTTTCAACCTTGATTTGACTTTTATGGTCAGCGCCAGAGTTTACTGAATGGGAAATATATATATTCAATTTATAGGGTCAATTTCCCAGTCTAGGATTAAGCCTAATCCGAGACTAGCTTTGACTTCAAGTGGTAACTCTCAATGGGCCAATTTCTTAGTCTAGGATCAAGCCTAGTCTTAGACTAGCTTTGACTTCAAGTGGTAACTCTCAATGGGCCAATTTCTTAGTCTGGGATAAAAGCCTAGTCCTTGAACCCCAGCTTTGACTTCAAGTGGTAACTCTCCGGGCCAATTTCTTAGTCTAGGATTAAGCCTGGTCTAGACTAGCTTTGACTTTCATTGGTAAATCTCCATGGGTACTACAATTTAGTCCAGTCATAAGTTTGGACTCTATGGGCTAGTTTCTTGCTTGTATATTAAGCCTAGTCTTGGACTAAGTTGTATTGCCAATGGAGATTTACCATTCAAACTCAAAGCTGGTCTAGGAGTGGTCTTAATGTAATTGAAGTGCTCCCCAGTGTCAAATCTGCCCCAAAAATCCAGGCATTTTTAGGCAAGCAAGGCATCATGGTGAGAGAAGGCGCACTTTAACGTTTCTTTCAGCACCTCACAGATGAAATCTAGCGTGAAAGAGTTGAACACACTTTAAACCAGTCACAAGAAAAATATGAACCGGATTAAGCCAAATTTGATGTTTCTTCCCAATAAGGTTAAAGAAGCTTCTTTGGAGATGTTGTTCTTCAGGCACCAAACAAAACGTTTTTTTATGATTTACCCAAAGCCTATATATACAAACCTATATTTTTTGTATAGCACCTTTTACTTTTCAACAAATCAGTTTTAATGACTAAAAACATATTTAATTCGAAATTTATGTTCACAACCTGGGCTTGTGTTGAAATATTGACCCCCTAGACAACCTTTACCTAACTAGTTATTGCACAACTTGTGTGAACAAGATTCAACGTGTCAGTCCGTGTGTTTATTAACAGAATAGAGAGTGTAAACTGCTTCCAGGGACACCATAAATAGGATTACAGCACAGTGTAGGTCATCAGGTCCAAGAAGTTTAAAAAACGTTATATAGAACAGAACCACAAATTTGAGTTTGAGTCCCTTTTGTAGAAGCTCAGGTTTTATTCATCAATGCACGGGTCTGATTCTTTTATTCTGGAGTCATGACCCTAAGGAAAAGTAAGCAGAATTGGTCCTTATGCCTGGCTGGAATTACATGTCTGTAGTGTGCAAAGCTGGGCAGAAACTGGCAGTGTGTTGACCCGACTCTGATATTTCCGTAGCCTTTAATCCAGCCAGTTCTGTTTTATATAGCGTAAAAACTGATTTTAGTGGATTTGAGGCTCTGAGTCTGTGAACAGTCTTGGCATGTCACGTCTGGAAACTAACAGCCGTTCAAGTGACGTCTTGTTGAAAGCCAAGAGTGGGGCAGAAATGCAGCATTTTGCCCCACCCTCTGCAAACATGCACAGACACAGACACTGTCGAAACTGCAACAAGGGCAACATGCTATCTAAACCTGCTTCCTGTTCCAACAAACCCTTGATCACTTCTCCTGTGTGCTATGCTTTAGGCGAGATCAGCGTCGCTTGAGTGTGATGTTTGCGTTTAAGCTTTTAAACATTTAAGCTTCTAATCAGTCCCAAGCTTTTCTACAATATTGTGTTGAAAGTTGCAGTGTTTTAGGTGTTTGTTGCAATAAAGTTGTGAGAGCAAGTCAAAGTTGCAATTTTCCACCTTTATAATTAGTTGTTAACAATTAATCAAAATTAAGGCAACAAAACCACTAGCGCCCCGCAGTGTGTTGGAGCGTGCTGAACACTAGAGATGGCGAGGAGACTTCGCTTCTTGACCCTCATATAGCGATTAGCGCTTCAGGTAATGACTGACTGACTGACAAAACAATTATCTGTGTTAACCTTTAGCGATTTAGTTATTTTTTAAGGCGTTTTTATCACGTTTCCTGCCTCTTCCAAACTTACAAGTAAGTGACGTATGGCTCAACGCTTTGGGGAAACGACAATGATTGATCAAAAATTGCGGAAAAGTTCTTAGTCAAAATTACCAAGGTCATAATGAATTTGCTGGGATTAGCTGAATTTGTGTTAATAGTTGTGATTGCAACATCGCGAAATCCTGGAGGGTCTGTCTAATTTGTTACTTTTCAACTACATTCATTTTTGTTGAATATTAATAACAATTAAAATCAATAAAATCCCATAAATTACAAAGCCAAAAATTGATTATGATTATTAATCAAAAATATGTTATTTAATGTTTTATTAGTGATTCCTAGACATAACTACATAAATATTGGTGGAAATCTTTGTTAATATTTTATATCCCTGGAAACAAAACAATTTAGCAAATATATGATTGTAAAATTCTAAAACCCTCAAATTATTGTCGAAGAAATTGTCCATTATTAAGGTTTTAATTGTTAGCATTTTTCTTCAAAAATACATAAATATTGGTAGAAATGTTTCTGTTTGTCTTGTGTCTCTGGAAACAAAACCATTTTGCAAATATACAATTTGAGAATTTGTAAACTCTCCAATTACTGAAAAGATTATATCACAAGCACTTTAACTATAACTATTTTCTGTATAAAATGGACGTGCTTATATCATGGATTTTTAGAGGACTGGGAGGAACGGAAATCTCAGTTTGACATTGCAGGCCAGACACGGCTCAGTGACCACAGTGACACAAAGATGCCAACACCGATTTTAAAAAAGCCCTAAAGCTGGCAGCAAAACATATTTGGCCTCTAGTTTTTTTCCCCAGGACTGAGAATAAAATTTGCCCTCAGTACACTCTTTCTGAAACAATCACGATATTTATCTCATGGATTGTTGGCTCATCTAATCATATCACACCAGACTTTTGTATATCAGCAGACGTTAAATAGTGGATTAGATTGATGTCGATATTGTATTGTGATTCAACTTGTGTTTTACATTCCTAAAACTTCCTAAAAAGCCACTGATTGGATTCCAAACTTTAGCTCAAGAAAGTCATCATGAATTTACAACCAGGACGGCAAAAATAGTCTTTGTAAAACAACTTTTAAGTCTAAATTTGAATTAGGGTTCCATATCTTTGCTTCATATTTTGTTTCTCTGAATGAAAGAATATTGACAAATGTAATTGTCAGATTTCTAACTATAACTATCAATATTAATGATTTAAATCAACTCTGCACTGTTGAAATAAGACTATTGCTAGATCGTACTAAATAATACTTGTTCATGTCTTTAACAGTGTTTACTTAGAGTACCAACAAATATTTTCTTTCATCACAGCACAAATAAAATCATCTTAAGCGCTTAAAAACACATTCAGTCTCAAGTCAAATAGTGAAAATAGTCTCTACGAAGAGGAATAAAATGACCAGATTAAACTAAACCGATCTAGATTTTCCCCAAAGTTGTTTGCATTGGAAAAATCTAGATGTCTTAATCCCCAAACCCCTCCCGAAAGAACTGAGCAGTGATCACAAATTTTAGCCTCTTTACAATAAGTATGCCAAGGAAGCGGAACTGCCCCCGCCCCCACTCCTCCACTCTCCCACCCTCTACCAGACCCACCCACCCGCCGGTCGCTCCTCATTGTCAAGGTGTGAAGGCCTCGGGAGCAACACCTGCGCTTGTTAGCCACACAATCCAGCCATTCTTCCCTACATTCTAAGGAGGACGACAGCCCAGACCGTAAAGACATTTTTTAGGTTTTTAGGGAGGGGAGGAGCAACTGTCACACCAGCCCTGAGGCCAGAACGACGTCGTTAAAGACATGCACTGACTTTAAGGCTAGTATTATTTAGCATTTCTATTTCATTAATATTGATAGTTTGAGTATTTATAAATTTGATAATTACATTTGTAGTGAGTAGTAGTGACAGTAAAAAGTTAAGTAATAGTAGGACACTTTTAAGTAGTTTTTGGTACTAAATTTGTTAAATTTATGCACTTGTAACTGTGCGAGTAATAGACTTACTTTATAAGTAAACTAAAAGTTTCTAGTTACTTACTAGTCACTAGTCTGGAATTACCTAGTAACTAGTTAGTAAGTCACTAGTTAGTTTGCTCAATAATACACTCAATAATTTACATGAAATTAGACAGATACAGGTCAGAGGGAGTAATAAAGCAAAAAGAAGGAGGGATAAAGTTGTGTAAAGGGATGAAAACATCTGTATGTGTTAAATTTTCCTTTCAAACTCTATGGAGGAAGATCTGACCACACTTTGTGACCTCATCTGAGTTAAAAAGGAGGGAAACGTGAAGTTGTCCACGAGGAACGGCATATTTAAGTTGATCTTCGATGAGCTGAACATGAAGTCATGTATAAAGTGGAAACTGCGACAAAAAGTGTGTAATAAGTGTCAAAAACGTGGGAAATAATTATATGAACACAACACTGCTGTTACTGTCGTTGGTGAATTGTTACCTAAGTTTACCCAAGAATCAGCTCTACGGATAATAAGAACCATCATCGTATCGATTTCATCGCTGTTAAAAGTCTCCATGTGGAAGTTTATGATCCAAACAAAGTCAAAGAGCAAAGGTCTTTTACACATAATCCTCCTCTCGACATGGCCCGAGGCTGAGTGACAGCTACGAGGTGGCGAAACTGCAACCGATGCTTAGGTGTTAGGAAGTGGGCCTTATGTAAATGGTCCTGAGTGTGTGTGTGTGTGTGTGTTAGTTTGAGGGAGGACGGCACACAGCTCCCAACTGGGCAGTGCCCTGTAGCTGACCCCACTGTCTCCACACTAATTAGACAGCGGCAGAGAAGGCTGCCTCCTGAACCCCTCCCTCATTTATACCGCACACACACACACACACACAAAGTAAGGCAATGATTTTTTTTACTTATAGAGAGCTATTTACTACAAAGATTGTGTATATATATAGTGTGTATGTTTATGTATTTATCTCATGAGAAGGCTACGTATTTATGTGTTAATTTATTTTCATGCATTTAAAAAGCTGAAATCACTAACAACATAAAATGTAATATTCATCATTTTAAATATAATCAGTCCCTCCATTATTTTGCCGGCCATTTTTTAGAGATTGTTGCAGCCTAAAATGCCTGATTTTGCGGCAGCTTTAAAAAAAAAAAAAAATTTAATGTGGTTTTTAGTTTTGTTGCAGTAAAGTCAAAGTTGCGGAAAAAATTGCGATTGCGGTTATAGCCACTGTTATTTTTATGAACCATTAATCATTTAGTTATTTTTGAAGGTAAATGATAAGGCGTTGTCATCACACACATTTCCTGCGTCTTCTAAATGTAACAAGGAAGTGAGTTTCTCTGACTTATGGCTCAACGGTTTGCGGGAAATGACAATTGGTCCAGAAATAGCAGAAAAGTTGCGGTAATTGGTCAAAATTGCACAGTAGTAATGAATTTCGTGGGATTGACGGAATTTGGGTTAATAGTTGCGATCATAACATAGCCAAATCCTGGAGGGTCTGAATAATGTAGTATGTTAACTAAAGCTATAGTAAAAATTACCAGCTCTGAACATCAGGATTTTCACTCGCTCACTTTTCTTTTTTGTTTTATCGTTTGAAAACTAATTGAAAAAAATTTTTTACAACAAAAGAAATTTATCCTCTAACTGTCAGAAATGATGCAGATTTTAAAAAAATTTAATATTTCTCTCTCCTGATTGAGGCTTCAGGCCCGGTGTGATGGGATTATTCGTGCCCTGTTGCTGGCCGTTGTATGTTAATGTAACACACACAACCATTACTTACTTTTAATCTTGATAAGAGATCCAAATTAATCACGCCGTCACATGCCGAGCTGCATCCTGTAAAGAAAATATCAAGCCGCTTGTGAAATCCCATTATGGGATCAAGCCGGACCTTTCCAGCAATTGTCTCAATTGCCATGCAAATTTGGGTGGAACCCGCATAAACATAACTGGATTTACTAGCGCCATCTGTAACTAACCCCCAATCCCAATCCCAACTCATCAGAGACATGAGGCCAGCGCTGCCTGTGCCGCCCGTCTTTCTGAACTGTCTCATCCCAAAAGCAAGCGCCGAGAGCAGGCAGCTCGGGCCTGCTGTGCAAGCAAAACTCATCTCCACTGAGTGGACTCCGATAGTGCATTCAAATAGCCAAGCGTTAAGGCAAACTTCAAAGCATATGGGGCCCGGGGCAGAATCAGTGGGGGGTGAATGGGATTTGGGGTTTTCCAAATATTTTCATAAGTGGATAATGGAATTTTGAAAAGGGTGTGACGTGGGGAGAAAAAGGGCAAAGAGAAGAAATAAAGTCATTAAAAATGACGATGTTGCAGCAGTTTCTCCAGTAATGAGGAAACAGGTGAAAGTTAATGTTAAAGGAGCAGAAATATCCTCAGGTGAGGAGGGAAAACGGGAAAAAATGGGGGAAAACTTGCCAAAAAATTTGGAAAGAGTTCAGTGCCAAAACAGTGGGAATACCCGGAAATCACAAATATATAACTTTAGATATATGAGTACATATATATGGTATAAAAAGACAAAAAAAGTCAGCAAACGTTTAACTTCACGGTCTTAATTAAAACTTGACTGTGATTTGACATTACATTTGTTAAACATTTTTTAAAAAGTAATTATACAGCACAAATATTAAGTATTATAGCTAGCTACTTTTTCTCTGTAGCTTGTCATGTAGCTTACTACTATATCAGGCCTGAACCTTTATTACAGGTGTCAAAATGAAGTCGAGCCTCCAGATGTGCTACGGTTGCATTTGCCATTTAGTCCATTTCTGATTGCTTTATGTGGAAGTGTGTTTTAAGTGGGAATTTCCACTTGAAAATATTTTACCGTCTTTTCCTGACGCAGCATTTCCGAGTAGGGCCTGAAATTAAAAACAGACGGACCATGTACTGGCTTATTGTAATTCTGTGATCTACACAGTAGTAAATCAAGGCCTAATCGTGACTCATACAAGACTTTTTCCCTCGTGATTTCACAGCTATAGTCTGTAGTTTCGGCTCACAAATAAAAGCTGATTTCCACTCCACTGGTGCCGGTGCCGTCGGAGTTTCAGGGACAGTCTCGCTGGAGCAACATTGCTCAGGGACAATGATGGTAGTGCTGGAGTTAGGATTTGAACCCACAATCTTTTGGTCTGGAAGAGATGATCTAACCACTAGACCATCACCATTCCCAATGCTGGTTCCCCAATTCCCACTGTGCTCTTCCCTAACGGCCAACAATTTAATTTGGAGAAAAGAGTTTCTAGACATGCTGTTTGACACCAAAAAGCATGCATCATACCGTGGAATAGTGTTTCATTTCCGGGCTACTGTGTGTCCTTTTGTACGCGAAAAATCTGCACCGGTAAACCAACCTGAATTCGGTTCCTGTTTTGTAACAATGATCTCTGAGGCCGAGGCAGATCATGTCTGAAAGGCGTGTAGGAGATCAGTCAATCGGAACCGAGTGCCACTACTTCATATGCGACGTGGCCAACAGGGAGGAAGTGTATAAGCAAGCCAAAGTTGTGCGAGAAAAGGTACGTCCTCTAATGCATTACAGGTGATGAAATTCATGTTTCCAAGAATTCTCTATTCGTGTGCAAGGATATATACTCATTAAGTACCTCAGTCTATCCACCTCTAGGCCGCAAACCTTTTTTTGAGATTATTTAGAGCCTAAAATACCTAGTTTTTGCCGTTTTTCTAGAAAAATTGTCATTAAATTGTGTTTTATTCTTCAACAATAATTAAAAATCAAGGAACAAAAACCACTAATTAGTAACCTAAAGTCTGAGAACATCAGTTAGGGCCTGTAATCACCAAACCTGCCTTTTTTTTCTTTAATATTTTTAATACAGATCATATGAGCTTCAATGTCCAAGCGATAAAGTGCCTTCAGCGGAAATAAAAGCGGCTTATTAAGGCGTTTTTTACTGAAGCATTTATAGCACTCGGTTGAAATCTCTTCAACTTTAAAAACAGCACTGCACTGGTCAATGTCACTTTTCTCTTTGGCCAATCGAAATCAAGGAAGGGGCGGGACATAAACAGTCAAGAACTCGCTAACAACAATGGCGGCGTATCTGCCTCAAGCTGAATAGCTAATGCCAAGATCACGATTTATCTTTGTTGTGAAGATAATAATCTCTTTTATAATAAATCAAACTACGATCTCAAAAGGAACACGTTACAATGTTTGCATGAAATGGGACGACTTTTGAACTTGCGTTTTTATAACAGCAACAGCAAGTGCTGAGAAGCACCAAGTACCCTGGAAGTGAGGTTTTGACCACCCTCATCGCAAGAAACACATTTGGTGGACACAGACTGTTAAAGACATTATGAATTTCCTAACCATCACGTAATAAAAATAGAACTTTGACAACTCTGATACTTGTTACCAACCCCAAACAATGCAAAAATAAAGTTTTCAAACATAACAAGGAAATTAAGGTTAAGCTGACATATGGCTCAACGTTCTGTGGGAAACGATGAAAATTTGGGGAAAAATTGCAATGTCGCGATGAATTTGCAGAGATTAGCTAAGTTTGCGCTAACACTTGCGAGTGCAACATCGCGACATCCTGGAGGACTGTTTAGTAGTACATTTACCCTCGATCACTGGGCTGATCCTAACCGTTAACACGCCAAGTTATACGTATAAAACATCACCTAATGAGTTTTCGCTGACTTGTTAACTGTTCTTGATTAAACGCCCTTTAACATTCATAGAACGCATTCAACAAAACATTTAGAAAATGTTTCTCGCTTTACCTCAATCCCATCTCCCATCTGGGTACAGATTACAGCCCGCTTCTTGGCGTCTAGGATAGATAAGACCACTGCGATGCGGAGATCTGTCACGGCTGGCTGTAAAGGAAGCGGATAAAGGCTTTTGGTGGAAACAAAATTCGACTTTCTTTCGTCTGATTATAAACTCTCTGTTTATCGTTTTTTTGTTCTATTTCTTGTTTGTTCATTCATCCTTCATTCATTTCCAAGCTGCTGTAATTCCAATTGGGGTCGCAGGGGGGACCGGAGCCTATCCCAACACACAGGCACCAACACACCGCAGGGCTCACACAGTCCCACACACATTCACACCTTAAGGGCCAATTTAGAGTCATCAATTAACCAGAGCATCTGGAGAAAACCCACGCAAACACTGGGAGAGCATGCAAACTCCACACAGAAAAGCCCCACGGCCGTCCCCGGGGTCCGAACCCAGGACCTTCTCGCTGTGAGGCGGCAGCTCTAACCACTGCGCCACCGTGCCGCCCTTCTTGTTTGTTTTACAATTAAAAATATATAGCGTTTTCAAAGTGGTAGTTATTTTGTTATTTAAATCAGGTTGTAAGGTAACAAAATACAGGTAGAAAGAACACCAAGCGGAGCTCATACTTTTGCAAGGCACTGTACATTAGAACTGTGTGAGTGTGTGTGTGTGTGCACTCGCCTGTTTGATTGCATTCGTTCCTACCTACACACAAAAGTGTGTTTCAGGACAAAAACGGTAGACTGTTCAAGGAGGATCTTGTACCTGTGTTAAAAGTGTGTGCGTTGTTCTTGTGTATAATTCAAATCCCTCACTCTTTCCCCTGCAGGAGTCGGATGGCCAGGGCTGCCCATTTTGCCGCTGTGAGATTAAAGGTACGGAGCCCATCATCGTGGACCCGTTCGACCCACGCAACGAGGGGGCCAAGTGCTTCTTCATGGAGCCGTCCAGCTCGCCCATGCTGGATCTGGACGACGAGGACGACCGGGACGAAACTCTGGTGATGAACGGCCTGGCTAGCATCCGCAAGGTAACGCCAGCACCTCACCTACCGCCTGCCTCAAGTGGCACAGCAGTATGAGATACTGGATTGATATAGGGGCCGTTTAGCATAAATCATGCATTTTTCAAAAGTAAAAGTTTCTCTTAGAATCTTTGTGGCGCCCGCATTAACATCTTTGCAGGGTTTAGCCATTTTTAATGAAGACGTCGAAGGAAAATCTGACTGGAATTAGCAAAGCTGGATTTTCTAAACTGATTGAAGTGTAGTTTGGTGGGTCCAAGTTTATGCTTATCCTGGCTTTGCCCAACGCTGCAGTGATTAGCCTTACATTTGCTTCCACACCTACAGCTGAGTTCGTCAGTAATAGGGCTGTGCAAAAAAAATCGATACAGTCGTCCCTCGCCACTTCGCGCTTCGACTTTCACGGCTTCACTCTATCGCGTTTTTTTCAAATATATTCATTAAATGTAATTAAATGTACAATAATAATAATATGATATTTGTAACGTCTAATATGTCTTATTTTCTCTTATTTTGTCTAATATATTGGGTAATACGAGTGTAATGGTGACTAAAGGGTGTTATTTGTCATGTCTAGAAGGCTCTAATAATGGTAAAACCCGTATTTAGAAGGTCGTAAACAGGTTTTCTATGCTCTAGCTACGAAAATATTTGATTTATAAAGAAAAAATCCTACTTCACGGAAATTCACTTATCGCGGCAGAGTCTGGAACTGATTAACCACGGTAAACGAGCGCCGACTGTATATATATATATGTATGTATATATATACATACAGATTAGAGGTTGACTGATATTGGTTCTTCAATAATCGATACGATAACAGCGACGGTAACTGACTGATAAGTAACAAATAAGCCGAATTTTGAATTTTTCAAACACCGAGCTCAGCTGAAACTCTCCTCTTCTCCTTCTCGGAGCTTCACGCTGGGTCATTAGTATATACAGTGTGATTTGCCAAAAAACAGTGAGGGGAAATTCCAAATTGGAGTCAAAACCCTTGTAAGATCACAATAATAGACGTCTGGGGCCTCGTCCAATATTTTGACTCGAGATCAAACGATTTTACCTCGATGATGAGAGAATCGCAGGTGTTGGAAAATGGAAACCTCAGTGTTCCCGACATGATTTTTTTCCCCACCACCGTGCATTCCGGGCGCTTTTTTGGGGGGATCTTTATTGTTTTCCCTTCTCTTTTCCAGACTACAAAGGCCTTCTTGCCTCGCATGCTGGAGCTGCAGAGAGGCCACGTGGTCTGCGTTAACTCCATCCTCTCTCTCTCGCCCATTCCGGGAACCATAGACTACTGCACCTCTAAAGCCTCGTCGCTGGCTTTTATGGAGAGCCTGACGCTGGGGCTGCTGGACTGCCCCGGTGTGAGCTGTACCACCGTCCTGCCCTTCCACACCAACACCGACATGTTCCAGGGCATGAGGGTCAGGTGAGAAGAGCCGGGACTTAACTTAACCAGATAAAATTCTTATTTCCACGTCTATCTATTTGGCCATTTTGCGTAATATCTAATAATCTGTCTCTAATATTAATGTAAATATTTATCTCTTTATTTTGAATTTTGTCTATTTCAGGTTTCCAAACCTCTTTCCTCCCCTCAAGCCGGAACTGGTTGCACAGAGAACGGTGGACGCTGTCCGAACCAACACAGCTTTCGTGTATCTTCCTTGGAGCATGCGTGCACTAGTTATACTCAAAAGGTACAACTTATTATAACATCATTAAAGGAGCAGTAGTGTTGTAGTAGACTTTCAAAAACAGGTCTCGAGATCAGTTTTTAAAAGTCTCAGTTTTGTCTCAGACTCGGCCGTATTTGTACTCGGTCTTGTCATGGACTCGGACAAAGATGACTCGGGATTTTATCTGGAGACCAGCCGAGACCACAACTCTGAGAATATTACTATTAAAACACTTTGAGACCGGCACAGGCCGTTTGAATTCTCGAAATTTTGAGTTAATTCGATGGTTCTACAGGTTGTATTTTTGGCTGTTTTAGTACAAAATAAATGATTTAATTCAAAATAAATTGAATTGCATCAAAAATAATGTTTGTGTGCTGAATTTGTTCTGATTTTGTTTGGAATTTTACAATTTTTGCTTATAAAAACAATACATACGTGTGAAATGACACAGCAGCTTTGTGATGGCCAGATAGAGACGCCAATCAATTGATGGTTCTTGTCGTACAAGTTAATTTGCCGTCGAGTCAAAGTACAAAATAAATATAATAAATGGTCAAATTCTGAGTGTTATGAAAATACTGATTGAGTAACAAATTGTTCCACTTGGTTGGAAATATTGCGCTCCATGCCATTTTGCAATTTCCTGTATAAAACATGACGGTTTGTCTTCCAAGGTGTAGTTCGTTCTCCAAGCAAAAGATTGTTTGTACAAGAAAACTTGAGATATAACAAATTCTTGACATTTTTGAACCCTTATTATAGTTGTTCCAGGTTTTAAGAGTAATGAGTCCAAATAGCCGTCCAGTATCACAAAATTATAATTTATTTTTATCTCATTTATTTTAAAAAATGTATTTTCTTTGAGAGAAATTTTATTCAAATTTCTAGGGTTCTATTTCTTGGGAATGATAAATGTTTTTTCGCTTGATGACTGAGTTCTTTAAACCATATTTTAGCAATAATATATACTTTTAGCGAAGTGCTAAATGTTCCTTGATTGCTTGTTTCAGTTGTTTGTTTGTTTTTTAATCTATTAATCTATTTATCATATCTCTCCAAACAGCATCTTACCGCAGAGCGCTCTGGAGGAGATCCACAAGTTCTCAGGAACCTACACATGCATGAACACCTTCAAAGGTCGGACATAAGAACGTCGGGAAGAAAGCTGGACATTCGTTACCGTGACGACGGAGTGCTGGAACGCTTTATTTGACGTGACAGATCCGGACGTTCAAAACGGAAGCTTCCGGAACCGACCGGGATGTTGGTCTTGCGGTGTTTTATATGACCAATAAACAGCAGACAAACATGGAAAGGGGATGGAAAAGCTAATTTTGCAGGCGGACGTTATTATTCCGACAGAAGGACTGGGATCTCGGCCTGCAAATTTATAACCGTTTACATACGACACGGATGAGGAAAAATGCAACAACAACGTATTTGTGCTCAACCGTCACTTATAATGTCCTGTTTGTTTACAAACTAATGTTACTGTAAATTTAACTTTGGAATAAAAGTTTTGGAGGTAAAGCATGTAATGAGTGAAAATCTATGTGCTTAAACATCGGAAAATTTGCCCAGGTTTTATAGTTTTATGCAGAAATTTTCATATGTGAGGTACTGATGAAGAAAACAATGCTTATAGGAAAGTTTCAGGTTCAAGTAAAAGATTTAATTTAATTTAATTTAAACATTTAAAAACATTATTTACCTCAAATTTACTTTTAGTTTTAGTAGTGTCGCTGAAAGAACCCCACTAAGTTTTTAAGTTGAGGTTAAAGTAGCTAAGACTGTGGCTAAAACTGGTACTGCAGTCAAATTCAAAACACTGTAGCACGTTGTTGTAGCGAGGTTGCCAGATTGAGGTTGGCAGATCCTCATATTTGACCAATCTAATGTCTAATCTTATGTTTAGTATTGCCATAATTAGCGTGCTAACGTTTGCACTGTCACCACACTGTCTCAGCGTAACACGATGCTGATGTTAGCCACCGTTGTTGTTTCTCAAACAATTCAGTCGGTTCGATGACCCACCTGCACGTGGGCTACAACCTGTGATCCAACATCAACGATGTTATTCAACTGTTGAAAATATGTGAAATATTCATCCCTACGTCTAGTGGTGATACAATTTAGCCAACCTTGGCAAAATCTTACCCGTCCAGTAGAAAATTAGCCTTTTCGGCATCTGTCTTCAATTTCTTCTCTGCTTTCAGCCGTCTGAAGACAGCAACGGACTAAGCAGTTTTGATAGTAAAAGGAACCACTGGGAAGCCTAGAGTGAGTCTTGAAGCATGTCGTCCTCTTCTTTTGAGAATCGGCAGTTCGAGACAAGCAGCGCATGATGCTCTGAGAGCTTGAGAAGTGACTCGCTGCTTGATCAGTGCTGACCTCCGCATTTGACCCATTTGACCCAACTGTAAAGGAGCAGTGGGCACCCAGGAAGCAGTGCTTGGGGACGGTACCTTGCTCATGAGTGGTACCTTTACCCATTGGAGATTCGAACCAGCCAGCTTCTGATCACAGGGCTAAGCGTTACACTGCTAACTGCCAGTGAGATGCAGTTCCATTCTTGGCCTTGAATGCAAGATGGGAGCGACCACAGGGAGCTCTATTCTTGATCAGTTGAAGTGGTCTAGTTGTCTTCGATGGACGTCCAGTCAGTAGAGAGCTGCAGTAGACCAGCTTAGAGATGACCAGAGACTGGATGGGTAACTGAGCTGATGTAAAGAAGATATCTGCAGGTATCTGGGAAGGATGCCAGTGGGAAAGTGAGTGACTATTTGTCTTAGAGAACACAGCACAGAACATACTGTACCACAACCAAATGTCACCTCTGCATTTGACCCATTCGTAAAGGAGCAGTGGGCAGTTCGTGGGCACCACCCGGGGAGCAGTGTTTGGGAACGGTACTTGGCTCATTAGTTCCTTAGTGGTACCGCTACCGGAAAGCTGATGATTTCGTTTTTGCTTATTTGGAAAACTTGGCGATGTGTGCTGTGTCCAAAGTGCAAAGTTCAACAAGCTAGAAATATTTAACCGGAGATTATTCTAACCAGGTCTGCAAAAATGGTGAAGTTAACTGAGAACATAACATTTTTCAAGGAATAAAGTATTAATTCAACATCAGAAATATTCTTTATTTACCAACGCAGTAAACTGTTAACAAAATAAATAAACTAATAAAAAAAACTGTTATTGAGATGACCAGTCTGGAGACCTCAGACTAGAGCAGAATCATTTATTTGCCGAAATCTTGGGACGAGAGTAGAAGACAGAAAATCAGGAGGAGGAAAAATTTCGCCAAGAGACACAGTCACACTGAACGGCGTAAAAGTGTAAGATGACCGAGTGTGCGGAGGCGGAGGAGGAGGAGGAGGAGGAGGAGGAGGAGGAGGAACTGTCACTGAGAGCCCGTAGGGTAAAATCTGGACGGAATCTAGAGCTAAATCCACAGATAAAGCTGAGCCTCAGGACGAGTTGCATCAGAAATGTCCTGAAGGGCCTGAATGTGAAGTGGAGGAAATATGTCAGGAGGAAAATGTGGAAGAAAAATGCTGACCAAAAAAAAAAAAAAACGGGACCAGACCAACTTGACTGTGTGCCGACGGAGAGTGATAAATGAATAAAATATGGTTTAACAACATGGTGACAACAGAGACCTCGGTAGGAGTCTGCAGGGAGTCAGACTCCGGAATTGGAGGAATTTTTAAGTTTAAAGGATTATAGAAAAATTATGAGAAAAACCATAATATGGCTGGATTTAGGTATGGGTGCATTGTTTTGGTACGGATGGATTATTTATGTCTCGGTGGATTTAGGTATGTGTTTGACTTAGGTGTGGGTGGATTTTTTAGGTATTGGTGGACTTATTTTGTTTCTTACTTGTGGGACTGTGTAACTACAATGTTATAATAACATATAAGAAGGTCCGACGTACGTAGCTCTTTCTTCCTTCTTCTCGCAATCTCCCTCTCCTCTCACAGTCTCCCCCTCTCTCCCTCTGAGGTGATTTATCCTGTATTTGGCTAACCTTGTCGGGACTCTGCCCCCTCCAAAAGCTCTGCAACCCGCTGCTGACTCCATGCTTCCTCACGTTCTCCAAACAGGCCGCTCCGGACCGATGAAAAACACCCCCCTCTCCCCTAACGGGGGCTCCTATTTCCCTGATCCAAGCACATTCTCGGCTCCGGCCCCACTCCCTCCCGAATCGGCATCAGGGTCAAATCCTGACTACCGGCCTGCCGCAATGCTGTGGAAGGTGTTTTGCTGTTCCGCAATGCATCTTTCCATTGTAGTTTTTGGAGATACCCCAGTATATTGATTTAGGTTTAATTTAATACGTAACACTTTAGTATTTTTTCCTTCGTTTCCAGCGTTGATGAGTCTGGCCTGGTAGCCAGAGGTCGGCCGCTTCCCGGTTCAGATAGCGCCCTGGGCCTTGTTGGAACTTGCAGTCGACATGAGGAAACGAGCACTTCCTCGATTATTCACTGTGAGGTAAAATTTCACACTGCATTCAGAATTACAGATTCTGTACAGACGATTAAAGGAAAATGAGAAAGTATGTAAATAAACAAGGAACAATCCATAATATAACAGAAGAAATCTCTGTAACGAGCAGTCAGTAGATTGTCATTAATTTGACACATTTTTCAGTCTCTATGATGGACAGTAGTCACGGCAACCGTCCCGCCTCAGCACCATTTTTGGCACAACGGGGGTCGCTCCTCGCCTCGCTTAAAGCCTAACGTGACAAAACGAGATGGGGTCGACCCTCAGCGAGAGCCCAATCTTCACGGCTCGGTTGCCGCGTCAGCTGAGAATTATGGGTAGCTGGGCCTTGGTGTCAAGGGTCACGCACAGCGAGTGTGCTCACGGAGAGTCTCAATATCACACTATATTTTTGGGGGGTGTTGTTTCTGTTCGCTTTCCTGTGAGGAGATTTGCAGTTTTTCTACATCTTTATTAAATCGCATGTGTAGTTCTAATAAATAAATGATTATATGAAGAAAATCATTAATTAGCAAATATTTGTAGTTATGATCAAATTTACCTGAATACTTAAAAATTTGAGTGTCAACAAAGAAAGACTTTTATATCATTGCTTTTGCAACTTTTGCAAATGTTAATTTCGAAAATGGTCAGTAATTAAAATTTGCAAAAGTGAATATTACATTGTCCACCTAAATTTGTAGCTATATATATAGAACACTAGATAAACTGCACTTGTACACCAACCGAGCCGGCGCTTATCTTCACGGCATCTGTGCCGAGAGCGGCCTCAGATTACCGCGGCGACGGCACACTTCCTTTCCCTCCGTATCTTGTTATTCATTAGCGGCAGTTTTTGGAGCGTCGCTATCGCGGCTGCAGATCAAAGCGGACTACAACAAGAGAGCCGCAGCGATCACAGACGGCTTCCAGACACGGACACGGAATTACGCAACTCGGCCCCTTGGCTCGAGCCATACGGCCACGTTTTAGAATAGCCAAGCTTAGAAAGGCCTTTAAACTCAAGGATAAATGCTGAGCATGTAGAAATGTAGAAATGTAAATCGGAAATAAATCTAGTCTTAAACTCTTGACGAGCGTTGTAGAGAAGACTGAAAAGACTGAGCTGGCGCAAAAATGTTTTGTGGAGACTAAAACATTTTTGGAGATGCGAAAACATCTCGCGGTCTCACGCGAAAACATTTTGTGGAGACAAACATTTTGTGAAGACGTGAAAAACATTTTGTGGAGATGTCAAAACATTTTGTCGAGACGCGAAAACATTTGTGGAGCCGGAAAAACATTTTGTGGAGACACGAAAAACATTTGATGGAGACAAAAACATTTTATGGAGACGCAAAAACATTTATTGGAGACGAAAACTGTTGTGGAGACGCGAAAACGTTTTTGTTCAGACGTGAAAACATTAGTGGAAATGTCAAAAGGTTTTGTGGAGACACGGAAACATTTGTGAAAACGCGAAAATATTTCATGAAGACGTGAAAAACATTTCGTGGAGATGTGAAAACTTTTTGTGGAGGCACAAAAACATTTCGTGGAGATGTGAAAACCTCCCATGATCATGCAATACTTCTCCTGAGCACTCAGATATTTTGTTCTCACTGATATCTTGAAAAGCTCTCTACGTCACTGACGCCTAGAGTGAAGGATGAAAACAGCAAAAAATAAATCGAGTGCACACTTTAAACACACCAGTCCGCGGTCAGGAGTCGGCCCAGCGAGTGTCCAGATGTGTCCATCGCTCCGAGCCATTAATTAATACTAACAGAGGGTTCTTCGGAGGAGAGAGGTGTGACCTTTGAGTGACCCTTCGCTCCAGGATTGCTCCCGTCGGGTTTATGGGGTCGTTTGATGTGAGGACCCTGAGGAAAACTAAATCACAAACATCACAGGATTCCCTGCCAACCCGCACCTTCGGCACATCGGTAAATCTGTCAGATTGTGCAGCGCTGATCTTTGGGAGGGAAAGTCGGTCACGTCGAGCCAGAAACTGTGAACAAATTTCCGTCTGGAACATCCGTCACTTCTCAGAGTTGAGGTCTCGGCTGGTCTCGACTCTCGGCTCCTCTTTGTCCGAGTCCGAGACAAGACCGAGACCTTCAAAAACTGGTATCGAGACCAGTCTCAAATATTAGTAGTAAACACACCACAGTGCCATCGCCCTTTATAGAAGCTTGTAGGTTCTTGACCGAACTCTGTTAACCCAGAAAAAGGCCAGCAGACGTGATATGTCTTCGGAAAATGCGACAGTTTCTTCTCAACTCTGGAGGATGGTGTTTGTATCTTACATTTACAGCATTTAGCAGACTCTCTTATCCCGAGCGACTTACATTTCCTAATTTCAGGGACAATTCCCCTGAGAGCAACTTAGGGTTAAGGGTCTTGCTCAGGGACCCCATGTTGGTAACACCAGAGGTCAGATTTGAACCCACAACCTCTTGGTCCAAAGGTGAGTGTCCTACCACTAGGCCACCGACATCCACATATCTCACCAAGCTTTCTCGTCTGAGCCATATTCAAGAAACTCCCACGTTAGACGTAGGTTCTGAATAAACCCTTGAATGACCGGGGATTTGTTGGTTTAAAACCCCAAATGCATGAATGAACGAAACATGGATTGCAACAGGGACATGACACCAAACAAGTTCCAACTCTAATAATAGCACAACGCAAAATTCGGGACGCTGGAGTGAAGTGTTGCGCTACGTTGTGAACAGTGACCACACTTTCACACCTACTCAGAGAGAACCTTGCCAGTTCTGGTGCCACTTCGGAGCTGAATTTGCAGCGCTGGTACCAGTTTATTTCACTGGGGAAACGTGGTGCTGGTTCCCAAATTGGGAATCGACATCGGCAACGGTGTGGTGGATACTCTCCCTCTTTTTTGCTTTCTCTTTCTTCTGCTCCCCCTTTCTCCCGCTCTCTGGATATTACTTTATTTCTCTCTCACTCTGTGTGTCTCTCTCTCTTTCTTTTTACTCTTTCTTTCTTTCTCTCGCCCTCTTTCTGTCTCTCTCTTCCTTACTCTCGTAGACTCTCGCTCTTTCTATCATTCTTTCCCTTTCTCTTGCTCTCTCTGTATCTTTGTTTCTCTCTCTCTCTCTCTCTTGCTTTCTTTCTTTCTCTCTCACTCTCTCTGCCTCTCTTGCTGTCTCTCAGTTTCTCACTATCTCCTATGTTCTTTGTTTCTTTCTTTCGTTCTTTCTTTCTCTTTTTTTCACTTTCTCTGTCTCTCTGTCTCTCTCTTCCTTACCTCTCATGCTCTCACTCTAACTCTCTCGCCATCTTTCTTTATGCCTCTTTGCTTCTTACTTGCTGTCTTCGTCTTTATCTCTCTTTCTTTTTCTCTCTCACTCTTGTCCCTCTCTTTCTTTGTTCTCTCTTTTTTCTTTTCTTTTCTTTCTTTCTCTCCTTCTTTTTCTCTCTGCTTCTTATTCACCTTCTCTGTCTCTGTTTCTTTCTCCTTTGCTCTCTCTCTTTCTGTCCTTCTCTTTCTTGCTTGCTTTTCTTCTTTCTTTCTCTCTTTCCTCCACTCCTTTTTTCCTTCTACTCTACTCTACTCTCTCTCTCTCTGTCTCTCTCTGTCTGTCTCTCTCTCTCTCTCTCCCTGTCTCTCTCTCTCTCTCTCTCACACACACACAGCAGCATGCTGTAAGAGCAGTGCTGCGGTTGAACAGGAGCTGGCGTGAGGTCGACTGTTGAGGCGGTGCTTGACACTTTCCGCACTAATTAACCACTGAGGTGACAAATGAGCTCACACACACACACACTCACACACACACACACACACAGGACATTATCTTGTCATCTAAAACCTAGCTTAGTATTACCATCCCTCTTTATAATTCATTAATGCTACTCAGATGACTCACTTTTGAAGTGCATAATTACTGAGGCGTCATCTTCACAAAAACAACTCTAGTTAAACTCTAGTTTACTCTGATCTTACATTTAGACGTTTTACTTAAACTTCTAACCCCCTTTTATCCTGTA
This sequence comes from Distichodus sexfasciatus, assembly GCA_032718565.1. NCBI lineage: Eukaryota > Metazoa > Chordata > Actinopteri > Characiformes > Distichodontidae > Distichodus > Distichodus sexfasciatus. The sequence continues at coordinate 15,480 of JAVGVS010000510.1, read as the reverse complement.
CACGAGCCGTTACAACATTATTTTGTCTTTTATCAAGTATTGGTGGATGATATACAATGTCCAAAAATATCTATATATTGTAACTCTTTGGTCGGCAAATAAACCTGGAGTGCAAAACTCAGTTTGTACTATGACTTTAACCGACACTGACTCTTAGATGAGTGAGTGATGACTTTACTCGGATTTTTGAACACTTTTATCATCCGTTAGTCATTGATTTTTATAGGAGCGGAAATGAAACCTCGAGACTTTATGGGGCAGGGAATTCCAACGACGTTACCCCCACCCCCCCTTCGCAATAATCCCCAAAATTTACGGCACCTTTTAATAACAGGAAATGACTTCAGGAAGGTGTAGCTCTCCGTATTAACAGCCATTTATCATCGCTCTAAAGCCCAGAAGAGGGACCAAAATCGAAACCGTGTCCTCACGCCTATATGAGCGCATTTCTTGGCGTCGACCGTTCCCTTTTCTCTCTCCCGTCTCCATGTGCTTCAGCGAGGCTACTCACTTAACTACATTTTTCAGAAGCTTAGCTGATGTTACATTTCACATCATATTTCAGGTTTTATTAACTTGCATTAAGAGCATGCTACAGCATGAATATTAAGTATTAATAGATGAACTAAGCTATATTTTTCTGTAGCTACTTTACAACAATAGCTTGACTGTAGCTTAGCAACTTTTAAGTGAGTGATTATTTGTCATTGTGAACACAGCACAGCACACAGTGCACCACAACGACTGCATTTGACCCATTCGTGAAGGAGCAATGGGCAGCTAACAAGGGCAGCGCCCGGGGAGCAGTGCTTGGGGACAGTACCTTGCTCATGAGTACCTCAGTGGTAACCGGCCCTGGATTCGAACCTGCGACTTTCTGACTTTCACGGAGCGAACACCCTACCGTTACGCCACCAACTGCCCCAGAAATAGAAATAGAACTTAATCAGAAATAGATTAGAACGCAAAAAGCTACTTTTTCTAAACTAGCTTCCCAAACACCTTGCTGTAAATTTAGACATTTTGGGCCGAAAACGGTGCTGGTACCCAAGCCGTTACAATGTTACAGCTACTCCTTTGAAAGGCGTAGCATTGTAAATTTGTGCTGCTGTTTCAACATTAGGCCTACGCCTTTGATTGGCGTAACTTTGTAATGTTACCCTTTTGATAGTCAAAAGTCAAAGTAAACTTTATTGTTAGGCATAAAATTAAAAGATTTAAACATTGATAGGTGTAACGTTGTAACATTGTAACAGTGGGCTGCCGTTCTCACATTTTGCGTACTCCTTTGACAGGCACAGCATTGTAACATTGTGATGTTGGGATGCTGTTTCAGCATTATACCTACTCCTTTGATAGGTGTTACTTTGTAACATCACCCCTTTGATAGGTGTAACATTACAAAGTTGAACATTTGGTAGCTCTAACATTATAACATTGTAACATTGGGCTGCTGTTCTTATGTTATGTGTGCTCCTTTGATGGGCATAATGTAACAGTAGCTTGGCTGTAGCTTAGAAGTCGCTTGTAGCTTGAAAAGCTATCATTCCAATGTAGCTTCCTCAACCCTAGAGATCACCTCTGCCCCAAAAGTGATGCCGGTACCCGAGCAATGACCCCACCGCTTTTTTTCTGAGCGCGAAGCTGGAGCAGGACGAGTTTTAGGCTGGGTTGCGCGTAGTTGAAGCGGGGAGCTGGAATCCCCACATCTGGCTTGTATCTACGCCTTACGGTCATTTGATTTTTTGGCTGACGGCTTCCAGTAGTTTTCACAAAGGCCAGATTGTTTGGAAGTTGTCGGCTGCTCCTTCTTTTTTTCCCCCGGGCCACTCTGGCGCCGGTGGCCACAGCTGGGGCCGAATTTCGGGGTGAGGAGATGGGGAGGAGGAGTCTGAGGTTTAGCTGGTTTAAGCGGGAGATGAAATTTGGGATGTACAATGGGATGTTTCCAACTAGTCATGGTCCTGTATGAGATTCTGATGGTAAAATATTGTTTGCAAGCTGAGAATCAGATTAACTTACAGAACCTGAGTAATTGAAACCTAATTGCTATATTATAAATAGTTTGACTGCAGCTTAATTATAAGTAGCTTCAAAGTAGCTTCAGTTAGTCATTTATGTCCTCACGCCATTGCTTAAACAAATGTTGCTATTAACAAAATTAAAGTGTCTTAAACATTCATAATTATCTTGACATGACTTATGTGAAACTGTAACCAACAACCAATAAACAGACAGCACTGCATAATTGTGGCATGCAGTGTTGGTGAACTGCCGTTCCACTGTTACTCCTACTCCTTTGATAGGCGTAACATTGTAATGTTGATCAGCAGATGTTCCATCATTATACCATCAAAGTAGTAGGTGTAACATTGTAACATTGGGCTGCTGTTCCTACGCTATGCACAGTCCTTTGATAGACAGAATGTTGTAACATTGTAACATTGGGCTGCTGTTTTTATGTTATGCCGTTCATAGATGTTACATTGTAACAATTGTAACACTGTAACACTGGCCTTCTGTTCCTATTTTATGCCTACTGCTTTTAGAGACGTAATATTGTAACAGAATGTTGTAACATTGTAACATTGGGCTGTTGTTTTTATGTTATGCCTTTCATACATGTTACATTGTAACAATTGTAACACTGTAACACTGGCCTTCTGTTCCTATTTTATGCCTACTGCTTTGAGAGATGTAATATCGTAACATTGGACTGCTGTGTCTGTTACACCTACTCTTTTGATAGACATAACATTGTAACACTGGACTGTTGCTCCTATGTTACACCTCCTACTTTGATAGGTGTAACACTGTCAAATTGTAACATTGGGCTACTGTTCCTACATTATCCCTACTCTGCTGATAGACATAACACTGTAACATTGGACCACTGTTCCAGTTACAGCTTCTCCTCTAATAGATGTAACTTTGTAACACTGTAACATTGGGCTGCTGTTTCTAAGTTACCCTACTCCTCTGATAGATATTGTAACATTGTAACATTGTAACCTTGGATTGCTTTTCCTGTGTTATGCCTACTCCTTTGATAGATATTGTAACGTTGTAACATTGTAACAGTGTACTGCTGCTCCTATGTTATGCCTACTCCTTTGAAATGTGTAACACTGTAACTTTGGTAGGCTGCTTTTCCAAATATTTCAATTATTTGAATCATTAGGAATATCAAGCATTTAGATTGAAATGCATTTTTTTTAAATCTAATTTTAAAAGATTTAATATATCTTTTATGCATGTTTTTCTTTGACCAACTGAAAATAAATTCACTGACTCATCGATTACAAACAAAAAACTCTGACCCATCCTCCATCGTTTGCCCAGCGAGGTTGACAATCGGGTTCAACTCCAGGTCAAGCTCTTGCCTTGATAATAGGCCAGTCGCTCCTGAATGGGGAAGGCAGACAGACAGCTTTTTTTCCCACACACAGGAGGGACTTTACTGGCCTTTTCTTATTCCAACCATACCAAAAGAAATCTGAGCATTCTTTATCTTCAAAGCTCTTCTCCGAATCCGCCCGTCTGCGCCGGCTCGGCACGCATGAAGGATTATTTTTTTCCTGCAAGTGCTTCTCTTCTTGGCCCTTTTTGCATTGATGTCATATTTCAATGCACCTTTACTGTTTCTGACTTTTTGATTTTACCGTTTTAATCACTGTTATATTTGGTGAAAGCATTTTCCGCTTGTGCATTTTATCTGTTTATTTTTTTGCACCTAGACAGAAATTGCGTTGTATTGCATTAAACTAAAATATAAGTTCATTTTTTAATTGCTGGTTTGTATATTGAATGTACATTTGCATCTATATTCAAATTAGACAGAAAATGAACTGCACTCACCAAAAATACTTATTTTTCACTCATTTTTTCTCACTGCTATGTTTAGTGAATGCAATGCATTTTCCGTTTATGCATTCTATTCATGCATGTCCATTTGAAAAATGTGTATATTTATAGGATGAATTGACAGAAAATGCATTTAGATTTTAAATAGGCACAAAATGCATTGCATTCAGATATTCAGCTATTGCATTCAGTAGTCACAGTGTAAAATCTTCTGAATGCACATGTATTTTCTCTGTATTTGAAATGTTAATTCATTTTCTGTCTGTGCATTCTGTCAATTCTTTCTATTTAAAATATAGATGCATTTTCTGTCTGTGCATTAGATTGATGCGTTGCATTGCATTCACCAAGTCTACACAAACCGCCTTGAGAGATTCTTAAAAGAAATATCAGATTTTCAAAGTGAAAGAAGAAAGTCAGTCATCTGAAAGCAGACGTAGTAGCTGTTCGGGCCTTACGTAAGCACAGATAGGGCGAGATACGGCTGTACAAACACTCTCTGGCCGTCGTGTCTGCTGCGCTTATCTCAGGGGCTGCTTTGTACGTGTAAATGCGGCGGCCTGAAAGCGAGAACGGCGTCCCGGAACATTCCGGCAGAGGGCCACGGAGCGTGCACGGTTCCGCGCCTGAACTCTGGCTGACCTCGCCGGTTCCTGTTTCAGGCACGCTCTGACCGCTGCCTCCCCGCTGACCCGGCTCGCGACTCGCCGCTTCACCGGAAGGCACACACACCCGCCCTGCTTCTCTTCCTCCCCCTCCTCATCCACCACCTTCCCATATCCACAAGTGTTCAAAAATCGTTCATACTGCCAGATGTTCTAAGTTAGATATTCACAGTACAATAGTGTTATTACAGTATGTCACTGTAAAAGTATTTGAAAAGATATTTTCACAGTTACATGCTATATTTTGTAATAATAAATGCAAATATAGTACTGTAAACATCGAATACAAAGATTCGAACCCGACTTCTTGGTCCAGAAACGAGTCTCCTAACCACCAGATATGCACCATCATTCACAATCACCATTACAGTATTGTGATCGCAAAATACATCATGTAATTTGTTAATTACAATACTGTAATTACAAAATATAGTGTGTAACTGTAATTACAAAATACTTTTATAGCTAATTTGTAATTACAGTACTTTGATCTCACTTTGTTGTCACTTTTTTCTCACTTTCAGGCCAATACTTTCACATGACAAACCCAGAGAGTAGTGCTTGGGTACTTGCTCATGAGTACCTCAGTGGTACCTTTACCGGGACTTGAACGAGCGACCCTCCGATAATGAGACCAACTCCCTAACCGTTACACTACCGACTGTCCCACTACCAATTTTACTGTTGCATACTGTATTTTGTAGCGAAAATGCTTCTTTTTAAACTTGTATTTGTTTAATTAGTTAGTTAATTAGTTAGTTATTGGAATTGTGCTTATATTTCACACTGAATCATGTATTGAGAGAGCAGCTGAGACGACCAAAATGCTTTAGGTCTATGTATGGTACTGTAATTTCAAATAAACGCAGTTACTGAAGATTAAGGCCCCATCAACACGGACGTTGGAATCTTGGATAAATGAGCGTGCTCTGTACGTCCTACACGTTTTTGTTGCATTTTGTAGCTGCGCCGGATTGACTTGCGTTACATTGGCGTTGGTTGGACACTGTTTAGCGCCAACCTGCAACCCAATTTGTAGTTTGGTGTGCTTACCTTTGGGGGCAGTAATCAGGCTGTTCAAAGTGTTTACCTGTGGGTCATCTTTGTGGATAGTTTTGGATTGAAATGACCAAAAATGCTGCATCAAAACTGAGCCTCGACTTTCTTCTGTTAAAAATCCTCCTGATTTGGTGACGAGAAAACATCGCCGCCGATACTGCTTCACCCTCTGACTGGATCAATCTTCTCGGACGTTTTCAAAATGCGGTTTTATTCCGCTTTTCCCGTATCAGAACATTGGTAGAATCATGGCGCATATTTGGGTCCTCCAGAACATCAAAACAGCGACTGTAAATGCAATAGCAACGTTTTCTCTGCGTTTGTTGGGATTTTGGCAGAAATTGACACAGCGGAAACCTTGCATTTAACGCCATCCGTACTTGCAGTTGACCGAACGCAGGTCATGAGCAGACGCTCCAATGAGCAGAATACGGTAGCGAATCAGACGCTACAAACACCTGATTCAGACGACTGTGTGGACGGTAAGCTTTTTCTTCATTTCCCTCTCTCTCTCTCTCTCTCTCTCACTTTTACTTTTTCTATGTTTTTTGGACCAGCATCAGGGAAGCAAGAGATCCGTCTTGGTGGAAACACAGGCGCACGAACACATAACAAATTGTTTCGCATTCCAGACCCGCTGCGTTAACACAAACTCAAGCTGGGACGAGGGAGAAACATTGCAGCGAGTTTAAGGCCCAACCGCAGATGTCATCTAGAGTGCAACATTTGCATGCACCACCCGATTTAGCATCGCTCCCATCGGCATCAAAAAGCTCTTCCCCAGCTCTGGCTCGAACCCTGACGAAAACGATGTGACGTTAACAGCGAGCCGAGAGTGAAGATGGCCTTAAACTCGGCCCACGTCTCACGTCAGTGCTGTGTGTTGACCTGACCTCTTAATGTCAAAGTTTCGGTTTGCAGTTGCAATAAATAAATGAATGTCCCCGTGTTCTCATCCTCATCACAGGCTGAAGCTGAGGAAAAGTCTTGTGATTCAATGTTCAAAAAGTTTAAATGATTTTCTTTGTTTTCGTAATATTTTGAGAATTTTATTTAGGCCATATATATGATATGAGTATAAATAAAATGCCTTTATATATAATTTTTACAAATATGTACACAATTTGTTATCGAATAAATGTAAGAAATTTTGGGTGGGGGGGTTGCGAATGAGATCCGGCGATTCCGATTGGTTGCTAATTAGCCCCGCACTCGTCTCATTAACTCCCCGCCACCTCCCGCTCCTACTGCCATGCTCCTGACATAATGGGAGGGGCCACTTATCCAATCAAAAGCCCCCCACCGGGGGCTGTCTCTGCTCACTGCCAGATTAGCGAGGGGCCTCGCTTGACTCCTAGTGGGGCCCCTGACTCACTGTCTCCCTCCCGTCTCAGTCGGGGGGCCTGGACCGTCTCCAGCTTCCCCCCTCCGAAAAAAAAATGTGTATTTGAAACAGAAATAAACAGCATTGCATTCACCAAAAATTCATTCTTTTTGTGTCACATTGTATTGTTCGGTGCTTTTCTGTTATTATGCATTGACACGAACATTCATCGCATTCAGTAGTAAATTGATTTTATATTTTTTATATTTTATATTCACCTTATTCTCACAAGGGAGACGCCATCTTTGTTTACTTCCTGATATCCAGCAGATCATCGTCGCTCATGGGGTCTGGGGATTGTTCTTTTCATTTTGTGGACCACACAACCCTCGTTTCCAGGAAATGGCTTGGCTATAAAGCTCAGGTGAAGCGTCCACGTCGGGGGCTTGTGAGGCTGTCAGGTAAGTTTAACTCTGAGCGCTCAGGTAACGTGAGCGAGCTAGCTGGCTAGATTGAGGTAGCTATGCTCCCGTTAGTGGTATCGTTGAGCTGTGACTGATTGCTTGTAAACAGTATTTTGTTTCAGAGTGAAGTGCTTTCAACATGTCAATATAGAAATACTTCAACATCACCATGTCATTAAAAATGTCACCGTAAGTGACTGGACGCCACCTTCTCATGTCAGCTGTCTGCTCTGTTAGTCGCCTCGGGTGTGGTAGTATTTTACTATCAGAGCTACTGTGTTGGTGGTCTCCCTCAGGTAATGTCCATCTTGAAGTGGCCTAGACCTCATAGCTGACTAGCTAACCAGAAGTTCCAACACAAATGCATTGCATTCAGTTACCGCTTTTTTTTCACATCAGAGCACTTTCTCTCTATTTGAAAAAATAAATATATTTTCCGTCTGCATTTATATTTCAAAAAGATAGAAAATGTATTGCATTCAGTAAAAATAACCATACTAACTCTGTCTCAGGAGAGTCTAGGAGGTCTCTCTGGGGGTTTGGTAAAGTTTGTTGGAGATTATGATCTCCAAAACAAATGACTCTCCACGGCAAAACCAGTCGCTTGTTGCAAATTTTCCAAATTGAGTTATGATGTTTTCATGAAAGGGCATAAATCAAGCTTCAAAACGATACCTATATGGAACGAATCGGACGACATATGACTGAGATATCAACATTCAAAGGAGGCGGGTTTCTCCTGTCACGCCAAGTGAGAAACGGAGAAATCTGCCTTTGAAGTTGACTATCGCCGTAGCACTCACAGACGCTTGGTGCGGTCGCGGCTACGTTTGCATTTACGCTAGCCTACGCTGCATTCACAGCCACACGGATAGCCTACCTGCGTTAGGTTAACTGAACTCGGGAGACGAAGATGGATTCCGGAGAAATATCTTCACGCTAGTCAACCAGTGGATTTACCGTAAATATTGAAGTAGAGCGGTCAAAACAGAAACGTTTAACATTCTGCTGGAATTGAATTCCTCACCTCAAGAAAGTCACGTTTTTAGGATGGAAAGGGGAAGTTTTTCAGCGAAATTTATTCACAACAGTACAGTATAGACCTTCCACTGTTTCAAAACACTAAAAACAAAAAAATCCAAAATTTTACTCCACGCAACATAAACGCTCGTTTTTCTCGGAAACCTCCGTTGCAACAAGCGACTGGTTTTGCCGTGGAGGGTCACATATGACATTGTCTCATATCCTGAATTTAATCAAATTTAATTGTTGCAGACTTTGTGACAATGGAAGACATTATGATGATGGAAACTGCTATTTTTTTGAACAAAAATTCAAAACTCCCACTTAATACTGGTCATTTTTACTGCATTAAAACTGGAAAAATGTTAAAAGCGACTATTTATAAGGCTTACAGATACAACACTGATGTCTCTCCTCCACTAGAATGTTTTCGTCTTTCCCCAAAAAGAGGGGTGCTTTACAGGGATCTGGGCGGTTGGGGTTGGGGTTGGGGGTGCCCAATGCTGGGGCCAAAGGCCTTTACCAACACAGCGCTCCACCAAACTGCCCCGGTCAGCAAGGGAAAGACCTGAACTTGGGATGACCCCTCGACGCTAAGTAGCTGAAGAGTTCATCCGAAGGCCATTACGTCCCCCTCCCCAAAAGAAGTCTCTCACCTCCGACATTTCCTGCTCCGTCCCGTTTTTCTCGGTCGTGTAGCTCTGTTCCAGGCGACAGGGGAGGTAGGGGGGCTTTTTTTGGGGAGGAGTCGCCTGCACTGTGAGTCTCGACACCCTATTAGCACTTCCTACGTCTGACAAGGAGATGAGATTCTTTCAAGTTTATTGCCCGCCAGTGACACCTTCCAAAATTTGGCCCCCACTCCGTCCTCGTCCCACTCTCACGTCCTCGGCTCCTGGCTACGAGTGATCTTTAGAGACAAGTTTTGTTATCTTTATAAGGTCCTTCTATTGAGCAAAATGACATTTTAATAAATAAGGGTCCGTCCTCATAAGGACAAAAATAGCTAAAATAGCTTTTATAGAATGGTCCCTTGCTCATGAGTACTTCAGTGGTACCTTTTACCGGCAACCTTCTGATCACACGGCCAACTGCCTAACTATTATGCTACCAAGTACCGAAATGAGGTTCAGGGTCTTGCTCAAGGGTGCGGTTTGAACCCACAGCCTCTTGGTCCAGAAGTGAGTATCCAGACCACCACTAACCCCCCTAACTAAGATTAGTTCAGTAAAAACACTTCTGCTAAAAATGATAAAATTCCGAATCTGCAAAAGCTACAAAGATTCATATGGTGGTATCGTTCGGCACCTGGTTCTGGTTTATCGTCCCATACTGCCGTTTTTTTTAATCAATTGCGTAAAAAGCCAGAGCGAGGAGGAACTTCAGAGAAGAGGCCGAGAGGATTTGAAAAAATCTGTTCATTCAAGCAGCTCTTAAAGTACGGAGACGAACCTGGGAACGGCATTAAGGCTAAGAGGGCCGGAACGCCAGGAGCCGACAGCAGCATAAAGAAGCACAGTTTTACGGCCAGAGAGCACCAGCCTGAACACAAAGCAAGAGCTGAGCACAGAGGGACGAGAGGATGAGTCAAGATGCAAGACTGTGAACCTGAATTATTCCTAAAACTGCAATTAACAACACCTTCATCGGAAAAAACACATTAATCAGGCTGCTGTGGATTTGAGTGTGTTAATACGTCTACAAAAAGCACTTTCAGAAAATTGGATTTCCATTAAGTACCACGGCTTGGAATTTTAACAACGTTTTGGCAGACAATATGTCTTTTTTCCCCATCTTAAGCAACTTAGTGCCTGTAATTGGCACAAATTAGTTCATTTTCACAAAATTAACCTTGTGGCTGTTGCTAATTCAAAACAGGCTGAGAAAATTCACAAACCCAAGAGCTTCAGCGTATATCCAACAGAATTATTCAGCGTAAGAGATGTGAGATTAATCATTCATATGGAGGTAGACCTCACCTTTAAAGGTCATAATTTGGAGTTTCAGACGGTTTTTATTTTGAGGTGCTGGAAGAGCAGTGCTTGGGGATGGTACCTACCATGCTTATGAGCAGAGGTGGACAGTAACGAAGTACATTTACTTGAGTACTGTACTTAAGTAGAGTTTTTGAGTATCTGTACTTGACTTGAGTAGTATTTTATTTGGAAACATAGACTTCCACTTCACTACGTTTTAAAGACAAATACTGTACTTTTTACTTCACTACATTTCTATCAAGGTTCTCGTTACTCGTTACTTTCAAATCCGTGGATAAAGTGGATGTTCTTCCCCCTTTTCTAAAAGGTGATTGGTTGTTTGGCAGGTGACAGTCTATCAGTAATCAGTAGGGTTACGTCACGCCTGTAGACTGGAACTATAAAACCAAGTTCAGACAGTTCTGCTGTTTTCTGTCTTGATTAAAACATTGTTGCTGTTGGAAAGTCATGAAGCTAGAGGTGTAGAGCTGGGTTTTACGCAGGTTGGAATGTTCACTTTATGTCGTGAGCTGCGTTTACAGCTGTCCTCCTGATTAACATACACATATACGTGTGCACACTGCCAGAGCTGGGTCAGAACACTACCATGATGTTTTGTGGGGTGTGTAGTCTTACAATTAATTAATAAAATAAACTAATGACTGGTTTTCTTTATCAGTTTAGGTTGTATTTCATTCTGTAACATTCTACCAATTCCAAAGCAACAACGCAGTGAAAGAAGATGTACTTTTAATACTTAAGTATGTTTTCAAACAAGTACTTCGGTACTTTAACTTAAGTAACGACTTTCACTTGTATTGGAGTAACATTTGACTAGTGGTATCTCTACATTCACTTAAGCAATGAAGTTAGCTACTTTGCCCACCTCTGCTCTACCTCAGAGGTACCTTTAGAGGTCCAGGACTTGAACCGTCAACCTTCCGAACCGTTGAGCGAACCCCCAACTCTAAACCTGTATATTTGCTGCTTTGCCTTTCTTTTGCGCATGTGTGCTTCGACCCCACTACTTGCCACTTGAGTCTATATTTGTTCATTTGATTATACATTGACATTTTATTGTTCATTATTATGAAAATGCTGTTATTTGTGAGCATTGTCGTTGTCAAAGGTGTTGTAGCTACACATTTAAGTGAGTAACGCAGTGAGCAATATAATAACAACTTTGATGCCAATGTCATTCAGAATTGTTAACAATTTCTCAGAGTTATGAGCAACAGGGGAAAGAGGTGGGTACAGAGTGGTTTTTTTTTTGGCTACAAATGTGATATTTTCATGCATATTTTCCTTGATCGAGTAGTGAATGCACATAATTACAAGATGTACGTTTATCCAATAGCACTACAAATGCAAATCTGTTAATATTAATAATTAATTGTGTAGATTTTACTCTTTTATTGGCATAATAGAAGATCATTATCCAAAATCACCTCAAACCAACCCTCATGTATCTTTGATTATGAATTTCACTAACTAGATTATTTCATGAACTGTTATTGTTACTGGATAAACTGTATATTTATCCAACAACCGTGCAAATCTCATTTGTCCCGGTGCTTTTAATCAACCGCTTGCTATCAGTAATTTTTTTGGTAGGTGACAGTAATTAGCATGCTGGGATATGGAACTTTCATAATGATCCCTCATTAAAGTAATACTGTTGAGACGTAAAACCTCAGGAGATCTGCAGCTGCGTGAGCACCAACTGCTCAGTTAATGACAGTAATTCTGAAATATTCTACATCGTAAACGTGCTGCTGAATTCTCCAGTTGTAAACTCAGATTGTAACATAATAATACATTATGAGGTGAGGGAGAAGGCAACCAGAGACGAGGGAAATTTAAAGTATTCTGCATTTTAAGTTACTTTTATGAGGCTTGTCTGGGTAAAATTCTATGACAAACACCCGTCGAGGTCTTTCCTCACCCTCTCCTGCCCCCTTGTGGTGGTTTAGGGGAAATGCAGTTTGACAAAAACCCAGGCAAAAACAACACACATTCAACACACTGAAATATGTTCAAACACACTGTCACGTACTGAAATAATATATTGTTCAAATTTCAGTGTAAAATCAATATGCAACAAATAGTTTACACAGAAATCTCAATTATGATCTTTATGACTCTAAATTGCTCAAATTTACTTAATGTGATAGTCAGTACCTATCGATTTATTTTATAGTATGTAGAGTTTGTAGACTGAGATACTAACTCATTCAAGCCAATATATACTAATCATATCTTATTATGTAGTATTTAAAGCTTAATAAAGATTGTAACCTTATTATTAAGATGTCTGCATAAAATCAATATGCAAACCAATAATGTACGCGTGCATCTACTAGTATCTCAAAAAATAGAGTATTTTTTTTAAGTATTTATTTATTTATTTGTTTGTTATAAAAATGTAAACCTTCGTTTATGCGATATTCCTTACTTGTTTCCTGCATTGCTTGTGAAAATTATAAACAGAAAAATGCCTTTAAAAAAAAATTTAAAAAAACGATTGATAAATATAGCATGTATTAAGTATAAAGTTTAACCGTTTTGAAATAATTACGGAAACAATTACTTTAAAATAAAAAAAAATCAAAACAAATAACTGCATAAACTACGATTTCCCCTGTTAAACTTAACGTAATTCCGTGTTAATTTTGCCCAGTTTAATTAATAAAGCTGTGATATATTGAATGATATTTGTAATATATTCGTCTAAACGCAACGTAAAAATGACTGTATTAATGGAAGATATAAAGACGTCCTGCAGCTTTAAATAAAGTTTATTCGCGTTTCGGGTTTTGTGGGTTTTTTTTGAGCCGTCTGGGCCACCGTATGAGCTTAATGAAACGCACGTTTATTTTTAATCATCTTTCTACTGGGATTTTTCCAAATGAAGATGCAAAATGTAGACGGACGGTAAGGATTTTTGTTTGAATGCATCTTTTATATTTCTAGTTCTCTCAAAGTAGTCAAATTGCTGTAAATCCGGATAATCTGATGTTTCAGTGGTGAATTAAGGCTGAATCCAGGCTTATGGAGCTCATTATTACAGCAGGTCACTCCTGTTCTGTCACTTTTCTACTTCAGTACGACGAGGGATTAACACTTAGAATTAAATTCGGGACTTTAAGCTACACCAGGAGTATTCATCTAAAAAGCCAAAAAGACCAGTTGGAGAAGGTTTTCAGCAAAAAAAATAAAATAAATTCGTAACTTTGCGGCCAAAAAAAATCACCATGTGAGTCCAATTTATTTTCCTCTCAGATATATGCAAGTATTCAGAGAAAAATAAGACGACGTGGCTCCAGTTTTTACACAGTAAAGGGTGAAGGGTAGAGTATTGAAAATATGTACAGGTCCTTGAATAAAAGTAAAAAATTCCATTTGAAAAACCTGCTCAAGTTAAAGTACTTTATCATTAAGTTACTCAACTGACAAATTCCATTTCATTTTGAGACATTTCAGGCACACTTTTAGTGCTAAATAACAAAAAGAGCTTATCCCTCCATTTGTTGGATCAAGGAAATCAGTTGCCTTTCAAATTTGTAAGAAAATGAGAAAATTACAATTACAGTTTTGCAGTTGTCTTTTTGCGCATCTGTGGCAATTCAATATTTAAATTGTATTTATCTATTAAATATCAACAGTATCTCTATTAAGTCTTAGCTACAGGTAGGAAAAAGAGTTCAGTAATAATATGTGCAAATATTGTCGAGTAGAGAAAACTACATTTACAATCATGGAAAGTACTTTAATGAATTAAATGTATAATGTTTATTTGCCTGTGTAATTTAGTATTCATTGAGTGCTAGTTTCAGCGTCTGTTTGTAGTCCAAAACTGACTGTCAAATAAATTAAAGTACTGGAACTGTTTATTATTAATTTTCACATTAAACTTAAGTGAAGTCTAATGGTAAAATACATGCAAAATAAATGTTTAATTTCAGTCTCATAAATTCATCAATTTCACAAATTGTTTTACAAACTGTTGCATTAAGAATTACATTTGAATGAAGTTCAAACTAGCGCTATGTTATGAGTGTGGTAATAGCGAAGATTGTCCACTAGAGGAAAACATTGCTTCACTGCTTATATTTGACTCCACTGTTTTTGACTGACTTATCAAACTTTAAATATTATTTTGTTTTATACTACGACAGTGTGAATCAAAAAAGGGGAATTTTTTTATACGCCTAAAATATTGGCAAATTCACCAATTTTACGGATTTTTCCATTTTTGCAAAAATTATATTGATCACACTGGCCACCACAAGGTTTTTTACGAACATATCACGTACAATACTTAATCACAAACAACATTTTCCTGTTAACAATAAATTGTCAATTTAAAACGCAGTTCTACAATTATCCATTTTTTGCAATAGATAAAGGCATAATTATGACCAGCGTAATAGTCATTTTGTTTTGCCAATTTATTTCTCAATGTCACAATGAAATAATTGTCAAAGTCATCACTATTCTTGAGCTTTGGGCAAAGGTGCAGACTTTCTTTGATTCACAGAGTCCATGTCCTTGTAGGATAATGTGCTTCCGAACTGATTAAGGAAGTTTAATTGCTTATTAAAAAGCTTAAGCTGTGTGTGTGATGTATTACATGGAACTGTGTCCTCCAGCAAGCCAAACAAAGAACTTGCTGCTGTTGCAGTTTTATAAGTCCGACCTTTGAGAGATAAAAAAAAATAATGATCCTACTTTAATGGCCTTGGGTTGTGGGTTTAAATAAAATCATGTCAATTAATTTCAGTATTTATGCAGGGATCACTGATGCTGGTTATTCAACATTATATTTAACTGTGCCGTTGTCACAAAGCTCTACAGAATTCATTCATATTTTACATTTTCATTTGATATTACTATGAATGTAATTATTATTAAGACTTAAGGTAATTTTGCATGAATATATTTATTTAAATTCACATATTTTATGTATGTGGGGTCGAGAAAAAAATCATGGATGTGTATCGCAGATTACGAAAAGAAATATGGCTTATTAAATTTATCATAATGAAACATAGTAATTCAGTGTGAAATATGCATTAGAACATCTGTTTATATATATAAAATAT